>JANSVA010000004.1:33985710-34042977 GCA_025504915.1 Erythroxylum reticulatum
TAAAATATAATTAATTAATTATATTTAATTAAAATATAGTTCATTCATTAATTAAAATATTGTAATTAATTAAATTAAATTAAATTAAATTAAATTAATTACAATATTATTATTATTTATTTATTATATAATGAATGAATTATATTTTAATTAATTAATTATATTTTAATTATAATTAATTAAAATATAATTAATTAAAATATTATTATTAATTAATTACATTATAATTAATTAAAATATTTTTACTTCTCAATATTTTTTACAAACTAACAACTATCAATGGTAATAATTTCATCCTGTTAACCAACCATTATAATTATAATGATAATATTCATTCTCATTCTTTACTATATTAATTCTCACTCCTATTACCATTCCCTCACGTAAATCATCCGCCCCCTTAATCGTCAAAGTGTACTTAGAAGAGGCCATCCAGCAATTTGATGAGACACAATTGAGCAACCCAGTTGTTGAACCTACGTATACATTAGCAGGCAACCAGATTTGTATTCATTATAATGGGAAGTTGATTGACCAAAATTTCCCACAAGATGACATTACAATTATAAAGAACATTTCAACATCTTTAAATTCATTGATGGTTAAATTGGGATGGCGTTACACTAAGAATGAAATATACATGGTAAGATGAGTTCAAATTACTTGTTTCTGTTACCATATGCCTATTATATTCTATGAGCATCTATTCATTCAATTTTTGTAAGTCTTATTTATTATATGGATAGATGATCATAAAATAGGGTAGCTATAGAGTAATGAGAACAAGTGATATATTCTCATAGTAAGATCAGCCTATCACTAACAATTCAACTAATGTCATTAAATGACATTGAAGTTATGATACATCAATCCTAAAATAACAAGACAAAGGAAACATCATGAAATCCTCGACTAAAGATGGTAGACTTTAATTATGATTTAAAAGTTTTTCGGTTGTTAATAATCAAACATCAAAGACATAAATCATACATGAATCATGAATCATATGTAAATTATTTATACTCATTCAAATCTTGTATATAATAATAACCAAATAGATGAAGAGAATGAATCACTTATTTTGAGCATAATTCATTATAACGTGGAGATAAATCTTTCAACAATCACGAACTAATTTCTCTTTCTTAACCCTCTTTTTATAACAGATGGCTTGATGGATATCTCAATGCAGAAATACCTACGTTCTATGTTTGTTTTTTTATCTATACTTAATTAGGGTAGAGAGAGGATTAGTTTATATACACTTCTTTATTGATATTAAATCTTGTACATTCATCAAGTACTAAATTAATGGTAAAGATTTAATATACCATTAAATTAAAAAAAACCTAAACCAAGTTTCATATGGGCTTAAAGAAAATATGGGCCACAACATTAGGCCATATAATTATTCTCAATGAATCTTTCTTTAAGATAGTTGAAAAAGTCTTCTTATAATCAATGTCATCTTTCTGAGTGTAACATTTGGCAATAAGGCTAGCTTTATATCTTTCAACATTGTCATTCAAGTCGTAAAGACCCATTTATAAGCAATACGTTTAGAACCTTCTAGCAAGTCTACAAGATCCCAGACATTATTTTGAGCCATTGATTTCAACTCTCCTTTCATAGCATCAATCCATCTTTCAGAGATATCACTACTTATGTGAAAACAAAATAGGATCATTATCAATGCCACAATCATAATTCGACTCTTGCAAATAAACCACATAATCATCAGAAATAGCCCAACCTTCCAACCCTTACAGGTTTATTTAAAGCTATACTAACCAGTTCATTTGCATGAGCTGGTGGCAAGTTAGTTTCTTCATGAGGTGCTTTCATGAGGTGCTTCTTCATGTTGTTCTTGATTATCTTAATCTTCCAAAGCAGGAACAACATTTGTTGTAGTTATGGCTTTAAGAACATTTATGTGTAATATAACATCAACCCTTATTTTATTAATATCCACAACTTGATTTTCAGTACTTCCACTAACTTCACTATTCTCTAAATTTTTGGCATTGACTGTTTCAACAATTCTAAAACTATAGTAAACTATAGTTCGGATAGTAAAACCTGTACCTAGTGGATTTCTCTGAGTAACCAATAAAGTAACCATTATCTATTCGAGAATCTAATTTTCTTTCATTTAGATTATAAATACATGCTTATGCTGGATAACCTCAATCATGTAGGTCTCTTAAACTAGATTTTCTTCCAATTCATAACTCGAAAGGAGTTTTAGGAACTGTTTTACTAGGAATCATGTTTAGTAGATACATAGCAGTTTTAAGTGCATACATCCACAACCTATGAGTAGTGAGGAATTACTCATCATACTCCTAACCATATCTATTGATGTTCTATTTTGTCTTTCTGTCACACCTTTTGGTTGCACCTGACATAGAAAATAAACTAAGATACTATCCAGATTTATCATACTTTCCATAATACTATCGCTTCTCTTAGATCTTATAATTTTCACTAAAGTTATGATACGTCAATCCCAAAATAACAAGACAAAGGAAACATTATGAAATCCTTAATTAGTGATGGTAGATTTTAATTATGATTTAAATTTCAATTTTAATTAGATTTGAAAACTTAGTCCTTTTTCATAAAAAGGAAGACATTAAAAGAGTTAGTATTCCCTGTATTCCTTGTTAAAACTTGCAGAGTTCTTATTAATTTTCTGAAAACTGGTAAGGTAGTTAAGGTAAACGTATGTCTGGAAGATGTAGATTGAAGTAATTTTAAGTAGATGAGATTGTAGCAAGATGTGGAATTCGCTAGTTCAAAGACTGAAATTGATGGAGGAGAAGTCACATATGTTGACAAAATGAAAGAAACAGAGCTTGCCTAGAAAGATGCAGAATATACTTTGGCAAGATGTACCGATTTCGTGTTTTTAGAATGATTTCCAAGCTTTATGATTATTACTTGGGAAAAGAATCGTACAGCAGCTTGGTACTTATTGTATTTCTTATTCCATTTCGTCAATAAGAAGATCAAACAGTCTAGGATGTTGATGATTGGATCACCTAAGAAACGAGTGTTTGAATCCTGTAAAGCAGGAAAATCGTTCAGGCAATTCAAAACTGCTAGCAAGTATTGACACACAAAGGCCCATTAAGCTCCACGTAGAAAATCATGGGCCTTGCTTGCTTTGTGTCGAGCTTTCTCTGGAATAGTACGGGGGAGCTGACCCGACTTCACACATGTCAAAGTCCCACCTTAGATGTGGTGGACCTGTCTTCATATCTCATCTGAATTAAGGCATTAACAAAATTAGAGGTTTTGTTTTGTACGTTAACGACAAATACCGACTATCCCTTTCAGCTTTCTGCTGCTCTTGGGCCTACCCTGCCGAATTGATGCTCTTCACACTATTTGTACTCTATTTAGTATTTAGCCCGTTCCCTCAGCCTCTTCCTTTCCTAATGATTTTACGTTTACGGCTATCAAGATTTAGCGTAAACTACAGTAACAGTTCAAGAAACTTATTTTTTTATATTAACGAAATTTATAAAATTTATATTTTAAATAAATTATTAATTTAAAATTAAGAGATACATTTAATTTAAATAATAATTATAAATTCTACTCAACTTCTTTGAGACTTTAATCAAAGAGTCTTAAAGCAGACGAGTTTGACCGCTTTCCCAACCTTTGGGCCTCTTTATAATGGTTTCTGTGCCTGCAAGTAAATCGACTAGAGATGTCAATACAACGCTTATTATATAAACGTAGCGTCATTTTTATGATGGAAGTTCGGCGTTTGTTGACCATATGGGCAAGTGGCTCTTCTTCAATAGCGCAGAATCCATTCAAGGAGGCTCAAGAATTGAGTGAAACGATTGAGGTTAATTAGATGAACCGAATTATAAACTTAATTTTTATATTAATACTATTGAAAAATTAATTATTGCATTAATATGAATTAAAAAAATATCTGAGCGACCAGCTCACGTGTCTCTGTCATTGTTATGTTATTATATGGATTAGACTACGGAAAATTTACATGGGGATGCAGTGAGTTGAGTCAAAAGGTATCCTATGCTATTGTTGTGTTCCTGTTTATACCAAGGACAAAAAATAAGAAAGATGAAAACCCTTTTGAATATGCGTCTCTTACTCTTTACCTTTCTTATTATGTATTGGAAACTGTGGATACACATACGCCTCTCCAGTCTCCATATGAATTCAAAATAAACAAGGAAAACAAAAGGACTGTGTTAAAGCTTTCTACTTCATGCCTGCCAACGGCATCATCAGCGATTCATTGAATGCCCTTAAAGTTCCAGGGCAGCGGCAAGAAATCATTCAGACTGCATTTGGTACTTGCCCACACTTTCCTTTTTGTTATAAGATTCAAAGTTGCATGGTGCTGAAGGGCCATGAGTGCACATAATATTTTTTGTTCTTGGGTTAATTTGAAATTCCAAATTTTTATTTAAGATAATAAATTTAAAACTACTTAAAATTTTAATATTTTTTAATTTAATTAGATGAGCGCGTAGAAAGAAGCCAAAACGGGTCAGATTCAGCAGTGATTTTGCGGTCAAGACTTGATGCAGCACCGCGCCTGGCCATGCCCAGTGCCTACTCTGACTTTTGTTTCTGTTTTTCAATTATTGAACGGTAACTCACATACGTCCAGTAAAAAAGTTAAAATTCAAAGTCTCTCGGCATTCAAGTTCTGGTTCAATCCCGTTCACTGCAATAGCTATAAAGTCTGTTCAATCACATCACACGCTGCAATGGTTTGTTGGGACGACGAGGAAGACTCTCTAGCTGTCGTGTGTGTGTAGGTTACTTTGTGTAATTTTAGATCATTTTTCCTTAATTTAAAAAAAAAAGAAAAATGAAACAACCAAACGTCTAGAGTCAAATCCTACCTATCAATCACCTTCCTTTGCTTTCAGGAGCCGGATAGTCAATCTTGTTCTTGACTCTTTTATACTTTCTTGGTTTATCAAATTATGTAAATAGTTGATTAGGTGCGCAAATGACTTTGTATGCTACCTATCAATCACCTTCCTTTGCTTTCAGGAGCCGGACAGTCAATCTTGTTCTTTACTCTTTCACACTTTCTTGGTTGATCAAATTATGTAAGAAGTTGATTAGGTGCGCAAATGACTTTGTATTTTTTTAATAAACTTGAGTTGATAGTGCTTAAAGAGAACTGCATATTTCCATCATTTGCGAGCTTCTGTTGGTAATTGGTATTATGACAACAAAAGCATTAAGCATGTCTGCATTACTATTCTCTTTTCCTTTTTATTGAATTGTATACTGAGGAAACAAGTCAACAACGACCTTTTATTTTGAAGTCAAAAAATGTAAGAGTGGCATATAATGAATATCTAACCGATACTTAAAATTTCAATTAGCATATACTTGAAAAATAATAACTATAAAATTTGTATTATAAAAAATATAACATACAATAAACAACAATTCTTGGTGTAAGTCTCGTTACGATGCGAAATTTGAGCAAAATATATAATATACAGTTTTATTCCTACTTAATAAAAATGCTATTTCTGATATATTATGTTCGATGCGATATTAAAAAATTCATGACATATAATATTTAGATAAATTGCTTCTTTTAAGTATTTTTATTATAATTAAATTTAACTTAACTTAATTATATATTATTTCAGAAAAATTAAATATCTAAGGAGAATTTTAGGAATTTAATAAATCTATCGAGAAGTTTGTAAAAATGGATAAATCTTATCAACTTGCTTATAATTTTTCCCTTTTAAGTTTTACCTGAACTCGTTATGACTTGAAAGGCTCTCATGTTTACCTAATTTTTTAAGTTCTTTTTTGTTAAATAAGGTATTTCATTAACTTTATACCATAAGAATTACATATGTATTTGTTATTTAATAATAATAAAAGGTAATCAACTTATTAATAATCGATTGATTTTTATTACTAATTTGTCAGCATTTGAATAATTGTTATTGTTGATATATTATATATATATTTATTAACAATAAATATTAATAACTTAATTACTAATTACTTACAAGTTTAAAGTATAAATAAAATATGTAATTTTATTACAGAGCTTTTCCGTCTGTCTAAGATATCTGTTGTTGTTTTGTTTATTAATTATATCACATGTATTCATTACTTGTCTACACGTCTACGTCCAACAGTATCTGCTTAGCTTTTCTGTTACAAGAGACCCACAAACGCCTAGAGTGGGTCCCAACTCTTCTCTCCCCCTCTCTCCACTTTTTCCCTAACTCTGTTCTTCTGTGTTCCGTTAGGGTTTTCATCACTCTATGTCATTCTCTCTCTCTCTCTCCGCAACTTATTTTGTTACCCATTCCTTCTCAATGGCTTTTCTCTGCCTTGCTTCTTGTTTTAGGTAATGATTGAGTACACTCTCTCTCACTGGATTTGTATTTGCTTCTTCTTAGTGATACTTATTGTTGCATTTCTCGAAGTGTATAAATAGCACATGTTTGGATTTCGATCTTGAATGTTGGGTTTCTGTCACGTTTTCTTCTTGTTTCGAATGTCTTTGTGGGACTGGAGAGTGATTTATGGTTGTAATCTCGAGACAGAGTTTTGTTATTCTCCTCCTTTTGGCTGTGGTTTAATTTTTCTTTGAAGATGTGATTCAACGCATGGTAATGTGTTATAAGAGTTAGATTTTACTTTTTATTCTCTCTCTCATGTTGCTTTCTATTTGTCTATTCTACTGAGCGTTTGTGTTTGATGCTCGTGTTTTCAGGGCGTACGTTGCTCGTATAATGTAGTGAAATGCGTATGAACTTGAAGAAGTCGATACTTGAGAACTGTTTCTATTCATGCTAGCCATACGTTGTTTAAAATCTTTCTCTGATGAATGCCAGGCTTCGGATGATGCATTTCGGAGTGACCCTATGACGATCAAGGACCATTTCAAGTCTAAGATTTCTGCATCAGATTAAATTCTACGATACGTGTTCCTCGTTGTCAGATCGTTGAAGTATTTGAAGAAGTTGACACATGAATTGGTGTCTATTTTGAGAGGTTGGTGTCTATTTTGAGAGGTTATACTAACATTGTGATTAGACATCTTCTCGACCGATTGGCTGTAAGGAAGTGACTGTAATAAATGGGGTCGTACTCTGATACTTGTGAAATAATTGAAGCGAGAGAAGAGCTGAATCCAGTTGAACATTCTAGGGGTAATTCTAGATCTTATTCTGGATTGAGTACAGGAAGGCATGACAGGAAGCCTCCTGCGCTAAAACTGGGATTGAAGGATTTTCTTGAAGATGATATCAACCAGCTTTTTGAGGCTATTAGTCTCAAAAACTCACCCAAGGGTTTAAGCCACTCCAATCAAGCAAGTGCAAGCTCTAGTCCTATGAGAAGAAATACTATGAAAAGGCCGATAACAGTCGGTGTGCCTCATTCATCAGGAATCATTAATTCTGAACCGGTGTCTCTGAAGCAAGCATTAAGGGACCTTTGCATTTCAAAGGCATCAGAAATGGCAGCTATGAAAAGGTTATCGAAGCCTGTTGGCTCTCCTCGAGTGTCAGAAGCTGGAAGGATTAAAAGCTTATATGATTCTGTTGTAGTTGAAACTGGTAGATCTGGTGTTCCTATGGATGAAAGTAAAGGGAATATAGTTGAAATCTCTCTGATATCAGAAGAAAGCCATCCAACTTCTTCACAAAAGGTGCCCAATATAAGATTATCAAACCAAAGTGCTCTATCATCTCCTCGGTTCCAAGCATTTAAATCACCAAATCAAAGTGCTCATGCTTCTCCTCGTTTTGCTGTTCTAACAACAGAAAACAGTGTTGGCATGCTGAATGGGATTGTTCCTGTACCCAGAGAGCTTGGAGCTCAAGCATTGAAGTTGCCCAGTCAAAGTGCTCTTTCTTCTCCTCGATTTGCTGCTCCAACAATGCAGGGCAGTGTCAGGACGCCTAATGGAGTTGTATCTGTATCTAAAGAAGTTGGGACTCATGCATTGAAGTCATCAAAACAAAGTGCCATTTCTTCTCTTAGATTCGGAGTCCCAAAAACACAAAATGCTGTTGGTAAAAATCTGACGCATAATGACATTGGTTCTATGTCTGGAAAACTTGAAAATACTCAATCGTCTCCTCATTTTGTTGTTCAAACAACACAAGATAGTGTTGGAATGCAAAATGAAATTGTCTCTGCATCATTGAAATCACCGAACCAAACTGCCCTTTCTTCACCTAGATTTGGGGTTCCAAAAGGAAATAATACTGCTGGTACCATGCTGGTGCCAAATGAGATGTGCTCTGCATCAAAAAAATATGCAAGTCAGGTAGTGAAATCGCCAAAGAATATTGCTCCTTCACTTGCTGCTTCCATAACACAGAAGGGTACTATAACCTCGTCATTGCAAGATGATATCATTTCTGCACCTAGAAAGGTAGGAACTCAAGCATCTAAGACTCGGACAACAAAAACCGAGGAGCACACAACTGCAATATCTGTATCTTGTTCCGATTCAGTGGGCAGCGAATTGGATCCCAATATTGCTGTTTCTACCTTAATGAAGGTGGCGACTAAGTCGTCAGCTCTCAGATCTGCTCGGAAAGGCGGGTCACATGCTTCATCTGATTTGGCCAATAGAAATAGGGTAAGCAAGTTCACAAAGAACACTCCACGTTTAGCTAAACCAGTTGTACGGAGCAAGTGTTCCGTGAAGAAGAAAGTTAAGCAAAATTTCACTGCTGCCTCTGGACCTAATGGAGATGACTATGATTCAATTCCTAATACAGGTCAGCTGGTATGCCAGAAATGCCAATGTGCTTTGAAGAATGCAACAGGCGATGTAGAAAAAGATTACCCAGTTTCATTTCCAGCTAGTTTAGGTGCTGAATGTAGCCCAAATACTGCAAATACTGAGCCAAGTATAGTAGAATTCAATTCAAGCACTTTTGTTGGAAGCCAAGCTGTTAGTGCAGTAAAGATGAATTCAAAATCAAGAGAAAGAGGGGAACTTTCCCAAAGTTCAAAGAGTAGCCTGGGTACCTACAGCAGTAGTACAACCAACAGTGAGGAGAGTAATGCAAGCAGGCCAAGTTGTGGCAACAGACCCCACATGTCGAAGGATATGAGGTGGGAAATGATTAGGCAGCTTAAGAAGCAGGATGGAGGCTTAAGTTTGACACACTTTAATCTTTTAAAAAAGCTTGGTTGTGGAGATATAGGGACCGTGTATCTTGCTGAACTAATCGGTTCAAACTGCCTATTTGCCATAAAGGTCATGGACAATGAATTTTTGACAAGAAGGAAGAAGATGCCACGGGCTCAAACAGAAAGAGAGATACTGAGAATGCTAGATCATCCATTTCTTCCTACATTGTATACCCAATTCACATCAGAGAATCTTTCATGCTTAGTCATGGAGTACTGCCCTGGGGGTGATCTACATGTCCTTAGGCAGAAGCAGCCTGACCGGAGTTTCCCTGAACCAGCAGCCAGGTAGGATAAAGAGAGAACTGATGTCTTTTTTTGTTGCCCCCAAAACTTCTTCTGATATTTCATTCATAGTAGTCTTATGGACTATGCACCATGTCTGAATTGCATTTGATACTGCTTATGCTTCTGAATTGTCAACAACAGTTTCTTATTTCAATAGAGCTACTAAGCACTGTCTAATTTTATGCACTCTAACGGCACCAGGCTTTCCTCTGCATGACTCTGCTATGGAGATCTGATATGACGTATTTGATAGAATGTTCATGATTGAAATTTTGTCTGTTGAATCTTGACATATTTCATGTTAAGTAGTGTAGCCATCTTTTGTTGATTTTCTTTTCGGGTAGAATCTTCTTACTTATTTGATGCTGTTATACTTAGGTTTTATGTTGCTGAAGTCCTGCTTGCTTTAGAATATCTGCACATGCTTGGAGTCATTTATCGAGATCTGAAACCGGAGAACATTCTTGTACGGGAAGATGGCCACATTATGCTTACAGATTTTGACCTCTCATTGAGATGCAGTGTTAGTCCCACTCTCCTGAAATCATCATCGAGTGATGTTTATCCTTTGAAATTGTCCGGTCCACGCACACAATCTAGCTGCATTGAACCTTTCTGCATCGAGCCATCCTGTCAAATCCCGTGCTTCAGTCCTAGGTTTTTGCCTGCCTCTAAAGCGAGGAAGCTGAAAGCTGATCTTGCATCACAGTTCAGTTCATTTCCACAGCTTGTGGCTGAACCTACTGATGCACGTTCAAATTCTTTTGTTGGAACCCATGAATACTTGGCCCCTGAGATAATCAAAGGGGAAGGTCATGGAGCAGCAGTAGATTGGTGGACATTTGGTATATTTCTTTACGAACTCCTATATGGTAGAACACCCTTTAAGGGTGCTGGGAACGAAGAAACATTAGCCAATGTGGTGTTGCAGAGTTTGAAGTTCCCAGACAGCCCACTTGTTAGTTTTCAAGCAAGGGACTTGATAAGTGGACTACTGGTGAAGGAACCTGAAAACCGGTTGGGATCAGAGAGAGGAGCTGCTGAGATCAAGCATCATCCGTTCTTTGAGGGCCTAAATTGGGCGCTTATACGATGTGCCATTCCACCAGAATTGCCAGAGTTATATGATATTGGAGTTCCAAAATCAGCCTCACATGAAATGAACAAGTATTTGGAGTTTAAGCCTACAGGAGAGCACCTTGAGTTTGAGTTGTTCTAATGGTCGCCTGTTCTTGCCTCTTGTTAATAATCTAGGAACTTATTAATGTATATTTAATTGAAAACATTGAGGCAAGGCTGATCGTTTGTGCCATGAAGGTTGGTAGCTGAGCTATGAGGGAGACGGAGTTGGTCCTCTCTCTGTATATATGTAACCCTTAAAACAAGATTTTGCAATCAAGTAATTCACTTTACTGCCACGTTTTGCGGCTTTCACCGCTGTGTATATGTATCTTGGTTTGCCTTTATTCAGCTATTGGGATTTCATACGCACTAAAACGTGCCAAGTTCTAACCTAGGAGCTCCCTTGAGTTAAAGGCATTGTGAACTTCTACAATTTGGATCTCATCCATTTAGCATTTGGAGTGAAATGGGAATCTAACAGCAGTTTTATGCAGTAAATTAAAAATACAGGACGCACGAAGGATGAACCTTTCGGGAAACTGATATAAATGTTACAATCTTGTAGCTAAACAGGCAATCTGTGTACCACAAATGACAGATCCAAGCCACAACAAACCTAGAATCGTCATTTGTATAGGTGACATTCATGGTTACATAGCCAAGCTCCAAAATCTCTGGTCTAATCTCGAAACCCTTATCAACCCACAAGAATTCAACTCTGCACTAGTCATATTTCTGGGTGATTATTGCGACCGTGGCCCAGACACCAAAAAGGTTCTGTATTTCTTGATAAATTTGCCCTCTAAGTACCCAAACCAAAAGCACGTGTTTCTCTCCGGTAATCACGACCTCGCTTTTGCGGCTTTTCTCGGGCTCTTACCGGAGCCCAGGAATGGCGTGCCGTTTAAAGAGGGCTGGAAGGAATACGAGGATAATGAGGAGAGAGAAGGGTGGTACAAGGGAGATGGTTACGAAAATATGTATTTGCAAGGGAGGCGATGGGCTGGTACTATTAAAGTGAGGTTTAATGTTGCCAAAGGAACCGAGTACAAAGGTTCTATATATGATGCTGGCCCTACCTTCGAGTCTTATGGTGTCCCTCATGGATCTACCGGTATGATTGGATTTTACTATTGATTTCTGATGGTGAATTTGGTGTGTCAATGTTCTGTTACTGTAAGTTGTTTGAGTATTGGGATTGTTACGAAATGAATAGCATGATTGTTGTTTTGAGTTATCGGCTCATTTCTTATTCGTATTTGAAGTGATTTATGTTGGGGCAATCTGATTCTGAAATTCAAAACATTGAATGAGATTGTTATTGCTGTTAGAAACATGTGGCATTCTTTTGAATTTGATATGATTTTGTTGAATTTGTATTGAGGGAGAAACTGGCAAACTGCTGTGCGCAGATTTGATTAATGCGGTTCCCGATGAGCACAAGAACTTTTTGGCTAATTTGGTTTGGGTTCATGAAGAGGTAAGGTTTGTTATCTTTGGTGGTGTGCTCTTTTAAGTGACAAGTGATCAAAACAAATCGATATCATTTCTTTGGCTATTTATTTGTAGTTCATGGATGCATAATGGTGTAAGTTTCAATTGCTTTTGGAACTGTAGAAACACATGATCGTTAGTAATGCGCAATTACTGTTCCAGGATGATGTTTGCATAGAAAGCGCAGAAGGAATTAAGCACTGCAAATTGATTGCTGTGCATGCTGGTTTAGAGAAAGGGAAAGATGTTG
The DNA here is from genome assembly GCA_025504915.1 of Erythroxylum reticulatum. NCBI lineage: Eukaryota > Viridiplantae > Streptophyta > Magnoliopsida > Malpighiales > Erythroxylaceae > Erythroxylum > Erythroxylum reticulatum. The sequence goes on from JANSVA010000004.1 coordinate 33,998,069, forward strand.
AAGAGCAGCTGAAATCTTTAAAAGCCAAGGATACCCTGGTTCCCAAGATCGAAGCACTTAGTGGAAGGAAAAATGTCTGGGATATCCCACAGGTGAGGGTGCACTGCATAACTTAAAAAAGTCTCTGCGTTTTGGAACACTTTCCTGTTGCTTAAATTTCTAATAGTAGCTACAGTTTAGTGGGGAGATGTTACTTTGCATATCCTGCTATCCTTCTGATATGTGTGACTGTTATTTGATTTCTTCCAGACTTTAACTGAGAAACCAACCGTTGTAGTTAGTGGTCACCATGGGAAGCTTCATATTGAAGATCATAGATTAATCATTGATGAAGGTGGGGGAATAGAGAGTAATCCAGTTGCTGCAATTGTGCTTCCTTCAATGAAGCTAGTCCGGGATACTGATAATCCAACCAAAATAGCATGAAATCACAGATGGGCAAGCACTTAACTAAATCCTGGCAAATCTGGATGCATTTCTTTGACAGACTTTTCTTATTCAGCTTGGTTTTGTGAGTGTATTACTCCAAAATATGTTATCATCCAGGATTACCGAACTCTCTAGTTATAGAATGTGTTATTTGTCTTTAATCCAGGAGGTAGATGGAGTTCTGGTGTCCGACGTGTTTTTACTTGGAACTTTTATATGAAAATAAGCATGGACTATTGACTTAGGCTAAGACGGTGGTTCATCTAATGTGGTGGTTGGTTATAAGTTTCTAAGCTCCAAAAGACAGAGCTTAAAGAGGAATTATGATAGAATGATATGAGCTTGCAAGCCTGCTCTGAATTTGCCGTGATGCCTTTGCTTGAGATTACTCGGCTATCATTTGGTGGTTACTTACAGTAAATGAGCATGGAAACGCTGAGTATTAAGAGTTGTTGGCATGTAATTAGTGAGGAGTGACAATGATTAGTGATCTTAGTGTTGTGTTCACATGGCACTGGAATGGTACTCTGGTATATACCTTTTCCATTCCAGCCCACTTGCGATTCCGTGTCATTGTGAGCAGATATTTCTAGATACTCGTTTTTGTTTGGGTTCGACTTCCATCAGCTAAGCTCACAAGTCCACAAACGTCATTCACCTTTTCGTTTCTAACAGAAATTAATTATTGTTATCAAATTCCGAAAAATAAGATGTATGGTGTGATATTTCTATAACAAGATTGACTATTCTATGATATATATTTATGCTTGTAGTTGATTTAGTGTAAAAGTTATCATAAGGTATACCAAGAACTAGAAATACAGAGCAGCGTTTGTCTAGATTGTGCAATCCCACCGGATACAACTTCTTAGATATTCTTGTGTGCCAGTGATACTCATAATCTTATGGGCTTTAATATACCAAAAGCAATTAACTTTCCAGATCATGATTAAGACGAAAAAGGAAACAAGAGAGGTTTTCTTTCCATCAATCAATAGGAAAGGTGATTTTTATTTCACCTAAAAGATAATGTGTCTATCTAGCCATGTATGCCATGCCATACCCTGCCAGCAAAATGAGGTAGGGCCCATTAGAAGCAAGGCGTTCATCTGCCTGTCGTTTCTCTTCTGATTCCTCCCATAAAACGACAGAGGCCCTCGCGTAACTCAAATATCAGGACATATTATCGCCCCCATGGGTCCTATGCTCTCGTCCACCAATGCACACGTGGCACTTGACCCCACCCCACCTCACCTCACCTCACCTCTCTCTTTTCTCTTCTTCACTTATATTAAATACTTCTCGCTATCTCCACTGCTGCCTCTCAATCCTCTCTCAGGTCTCTCTCCCTCTCTCTCCAGAATCTAGATCTACCACTACCCTATCGTCTTTTTAAATATTCACGATCAAGTACACTGACTTCTAGAAGAACACACCCCATCCTTTCTCTCTCCCTCTCTAGAAGAAAACCGAAATACAATGGTATACTACACACTCTCGGGGGTTAGATTTCCGAGTGCTCCTTCACCATGCAAGTCTCTATCGACCTTCCATGCTGCTCGTCGCAGTGCGGGACTCTCGTTGTTCTTCAAGAAGCAGCCTTTTTCTTGTACCTCCTATTTCTCCGTCTTCATCTCTCTGTTTTGCTATTTTTAGCTCGTCTATTTTTCTTTTTCTGTTACGTTTTGACACTTCATGGGTGGTAACCGTCGTTAGAGTCATTATTGATTGGCTTTGGTTTGGGAAATGTGTTTGCGTTGTGGTAACCGAAGATGAAAATTTTCTGGATTTTCAGACCTTTGATCAGATAGGTGGTACCTTGGTGCAATATGGTTTTCACTATATAAAGTGATTATTAATCAAGTATTTCTCCTCTTTTAATAGTACTCCTCGCTATATGTTCTGGTTGATTTCTTTCTTTTGTAAATAATCTTTGTACCATGCATGTAGAACTAAATTAGAGCTTGCTTGTAGGGAAGATCTTTGCTGGAAAATCATCTTATGATTCCGACTCCTCAAATCTTACTGTCACTACCTCTGAGAAAGTGCTTGTTCCCGGTGGTGAGGCCGTTGACACCTCTCCGTCTACAGATCAGTCAGGATCTGCTGGCACAGCTTCAGAACATACTCAGGTTTGCGATACTAGTGCACATTTAGAATCACACGTTTCTTATTGTTGATTCATTGTCAAGATATATATGCCCTGCGCTAAATGCTATTTATAAAATCAGAATTTGTTGTTTGTTGTTGGAAGCAGAAGCTTGAGAAGCTCTTTACGTGACTTTTAAAACCAAAGACAAGAAACTGACTGTTGTGCTGAAAAGATACTTTATTTCGGGTGATCCATCTAGAGAAACTGATTGTTATAAAGTTGTGAACCACATATATATTACCTCTAATACTTTTGGGAACTCGTGAAAGAAGAAAAGCCGGGTAATCATACTCTATAGGAGATGTGGACTTGCTGCCTGATTCTGGTTGTCCCGTTGGATGATTCCTTTTACTTGAAAAGCAGGATGGCCTAAAGTGCAGTTATTGTATTATTTATCATCCATATTCAGCATATCCTTTTTGATGGGTTATACCTTCACCAACTTTTGAATAATTATTATGCGGAATCATTGCGAATCCAAGCCAAGGAGGAGATATTTTGATATTCTCAGTTCCTATTTTTAGATCATCGGTTGAGCAAAGTATTAGGTTGTAAGTGCACGAAACGATTAGTGAATCCGTTTTTCTTTAAATGGCATAACTTGTGCTGGAAACATCAAACTTATTGCACCTCGTTGGCAGTTCTTTAAAAGTTAGTAAGTGGCAATGTGACCAAATTAGAAGATAAAGGAGATATGTTGTAATCCTTCCTTGAAGGAAGTTCCAGGGAACCTGTACAAGTGTGATAAAGGCTGTAAGAGTCAACTTACGTATATTCCAAACTTACAAACATCTCTTTGGAGCTTTCTTGGCTTGCTTTACTTGTTCTGTTTTGATTGGGATCGTTTGATCTTTATATAATTATTTAAAGGCTTGAGTTTGGCCTATCCGGTTGTTGTTGGTTGAATATGCTGATAAACATTTAAAGCAACAACATTAGGATATTGTTTTAAATGGACGCTGGTATCATTCATTTCATAGTCCTACTTGAATCTCTTCTTCATGGTGGAAAAATTATCTTACAGAGATAGGCCAAGATATTTTTTGGGTTTGTGCTTTTGTATGAATGGCTGAATATAAGCAGAAGTAGTTGATTGACTGTTAACTATTTGTAATTATTCTTGTATTTTCCTTTTTTGTTTCCTTTGACTTAATAGTTATGACAATGTTATGTATCTGCCATTCAGTTCCTGCAAAAAATTTTACTTGCCGTTACTTCCATATTGTTCTTTAGGTAGTTGAGGATACAGAGAGTTTGACAATGGAAGATGAACAGAGTGTTGAAGATGAAGAAAAGCAGGTGGTAGTGGATTCTTTGAATGAGGCAGAAAGCATTCCAATACCTAAACCTAAACCGAGGGTCATACCCCCACCTGGTATCGGACAGAAAATCTATGAAATAGATCCAAGCTTGACAGGATTTCGTCAACATCTTGATTACAGGTGAGAAGCCCCTCAATCTCTGTTTTAACTTCACCCTAAGTTATATGTTTTTGAAAACAACCTCTTTACCATTTAGGGGTAAGGTTGCGTATAACTAAACCTTTCCAAATCCTGTGTATCAGTGGGATTTTCACTGGGTTGTTGTACTAAGTTGTATGTTATTTATGTTTCTCCATTTACTGCTTTTTCCTATTGAAGTTAAATAATAATGGATAAAGTACTTAAATATTTGTAATAAATAAATCAACAGATATGCGCAATACAAAAAAATGCGTGAAGCAATTGATAAGTATGAAGGTGGTTTGGAGGCATTTTCTCGTGGCTATGAAAAATTTGGTTTCACTCGCAGGTATTTATCTTTGTCTGATATTGTGCATTTTGAACCTATTTACTGCTTACATTTCAATTGAATAAAAATTCCAGCTTCTGTATGCATTCATTAGTTATTTGGTATGTTTCACTTGTATTTTGTGTTGATCATGTACAGTAAATACTTGATGGTAGCAAGTGTAATATTTTAATATTTTTCTTAGTCTTTATTTTGAGCCTATTATGAGAAAATGCTTCTGCATGTTAGACGTGCTAATGTTGGGGAGATCTTCCCTTTTCTGAAGTTCCAAGTTCCCATAGTTTATAGTGCCTTGCTAGTATTTCAAGTTCAAGATAAACTGGTTAATTGAGCAATGTAAACTTGAAAGAATTTTTGGGCACCATTTCCAGTTCTGATCATTGTTATTTCTTATTTGGAAGTTAGATGTAAATCCCTTCTCTCATGCATATCTTAAGATGTCCAGCTTCTCATTTTATTAAAACGCATGTCCAACTATGGAGTTAGGAACTTGAAAATAAGTAGATATGCTTTGTATTATTGAGTGCATCTGGGCAGATAGGTGGTTCAAAGAAGTGTTGAATTTATTATGGCAGGACTTTTCAAAAGGACTGCAGTAGTCCCTTGAATTGAATACCACTTTATTTCTCATTGTTGTGTTTACCTTCATATACGCATTTCTTTTGGGGTTTTACTTTGTTTTTACCCAAAACGCCAACACCCCCACTCAAAACACACACACACACACAAATATGCAAGAAATCTCACCTATAGCTGGAGCTTTTGTTTTCTTTTGGCACTTAAATTTTACAGATTTTCTTGTTACTGATTATAATTTCAAATGGCGTTTCAGTGAAACAGGAATAACCTATAGGGAATGGGCTCCAGGAGCAAAGGTTCGTTTGTCTCAGTTCCTTACCTTTTTACGTTTTTGTAAAGTTATCCTCAGAATTCCATCAACAAAGAAATTTTAGTAAGATTTTATAGGAATTGCTAGTCAGTTCTGGCTGGGGTTGAGTCCTTTGTGCCTGGTCCCATAGCCTTTAATGTAAAGCATATGCCTACTCTGATGTATGAACTGCCAGACACTTTTTGACCTCTAATTAAGGAGCAGCTATTAAAAACCAGCTAGGGAAAGAATCTGAATGGCTGTTGAATGCTGTTCTTTTTTATATGCATCACATTCATCAATATGTTGATTATCTACTTGTCCTCAGTGGGCTGCACTAATTGGAGATTTCAACAATTGGAATCCAAATTCAGATGTAATGACCCGGGTATGTTGCCTTAGCAAATTTTTCTCAACCTTTTGGGTTAAGCATCCTATCAAATTTGTTTTGCTCCAATTGCTGCTGTCAGAATTGTTTTCTAGACTTTTAGATTAATTAGTTAAAAACAAAAGCTTTTGGCGTTAAAAATTAGTTTGTGTGACTTATCTTCTTCATATCCTTCTTCTTTGTATCTCTAATCAATTGTTAGCTAGAGATGTCTAGGATATTTTCCATATATTTTATAATGATCATTTTCGTTAAAGGGAATCATGGTGACACACTAGGTTGGCCATTAGTTAAATAATATAATAGAACCAGATAGCTTGCGTAGGTTGGCTTGTAATTGTTGGTAGATCTATGCCTTGGTATGCTTGGTTGGTTTGAGGACCATCAGGATGCATGTTCTTTCGTATTGTATGTTCTTTCATATTGTCTTTGCACTTGAATAACTTTCTTTTGGATTCAGGGAAGGGGATTGTGGGGAGAAGGGGAAAAGTGTTTTGGGTTGGAGAGGGGTTTTAGATGAGTATGCTGGCTACAAACTTGAAGGAGCATGAATGGAAAACTAATGTTATGAATGAGATTTCACTAATCTTTTCTTGCTGTTATTTGTATAATAATAAAAGCACTTGCATTTGTATAAGATTTTTTCTGGTGACAGTCTCTATGTGAAAATGAAAAGTTAATGACCTTTTCAATTATTTATATATTTTTACCTTTTTTCAGGGTTAGCATGTTCTTCTTTTATTCCAATTTTATCCTGCTATTCTATTTAAAAATTCCACCAAAAAAATTTCTTGCAGAACGAGTTTGGCATTTGGGAGATCTTTTTGCCAAACAATGCAGATGGCTCACCAGCAATTCCCCATGGTTCTCGGGTGAAGGTAACTTTGCGGAATGACAAATGCTCTATTCTAAAATTAGAAATTGTAAATTTTTAGCAGCCCTCGTTGCCATTGCATTTTTCCTCCAGCAGTTTCCTCCTTTCTTCAGCAGAAATGGAAATTAGTTGACTTCTCTTCCTTTTTAGTCGATAAATACCTGTCAAATATAAGATGGTCGAGGGAGCTTGTGGGGATTTCTTTAGTTTAACTTACTAAAATAAAAGAACAGGACACACAAGAGCTTCTTGTAAAGTATAAACGAATTCCATGTTTAAGTGTTGTATCCCAATCGTGTTTATAAGACTTGTATATTTGGGAGGAATACAGTTATATATCTAAATCATTCAGAAAAAAACTGAAACAACTGTTTGCAACTCGTTTCAAGTAATAGCTGTTGCTTGGAAAAGATTGAAAAATGAAAAGATACAGTGAAGAGTTCATCTAGTCTGAAATTCATGTAATCTTTTCCATCTGCATTCTTCTTTAGTAACCAACATAGAAGACTATTGTTGGTCAATCAGCCATATTCTGAAGCTTTTGATTAATATTAAATAATGGATTTCTTTCTAGTTTTACACTCAAATTGCAAATTATTCCCTTAGCCACATGGTTGCTAAGTTGTGAAAAACTTTAAACTAGCTTCATTTTTATATCCTTCTTTCAAAATTTTATGAATTGTCAGTTTGTCGCAATTATCCACCTTGATTAGTAAACATTGGTTTAACCTTTGCATCATTTTATATTCATGTTCTATATGGAAATGAGATATTTCATTTTAATCAGGATTCATTGGTATTTTCAAGGTGTCATTTTACACAGTTTAGGTTGTCAAGTTATTGTCAGACTGCTGCTCTGTCTGAAGATCCCAAATATTGTGAAGCTGAAGCTCCTTAGCACATCAAAACCTGTAATTTTTAACCATAACCTTGCAGATACGCATGGATACTCCATCTGGTATAAAAGATTCAATTCCTGCATGGATTAAGTTTGCAGTTCAGGCTCCAGGTGAAATCCCATACAGCGGCATTTATTATGATCCACCAGGGGAGGTACAATTCAACCATATAATTTATCTTGCTTTTAACTATATTCTCTTTACTTACTCTGCTTTCTGAAGAATAACCCTATTAAATGTCTATATTTTTGTTAGCTATGATCTATACTAATAATTTGTGAGTTGCTACACATTTCTGTATCTGCTAAGCAATGCTTGTTCACAGATGAGGGAGCCATCTGAGGTTGTGTTTGATATTTCAGAACATCTTGCATTTATTTTGATTTAAATTTTCAAATGATTGCAGGAAAAATACATATTCAAGCATCCTCAACCAAAGAAACCAAAATCCCTTAGGATTTATGAGTCACATGTTGGAATGAGTAGTACGGTATGCTTCTTCCCCAACTCTTTTCTTTCGATTTTGATGAATTGGCATACGCAAAATGTTATGGACTTCATTGGTCAAAATGTTATGAAAGAAAACACACGAGAAAACAAGGGCCCATTTCTATTATTTGCTGTAGTTGTAACAACAATTGTTGTGTTGAAAGGACCTTAGGGACTATTGGAATAATAGCCTTGTTATGCATTCAGTAGTTGAACCGTTTGGAATAGTATTCCAAATTTTAACTCCTCAATAAAGGTTATCTTTTCTGGAAGCCTCGTTCATAATTGTTCTTGTCCTTGACAAGCCCCAAGAAGGGTGACAACTTACTGGGTGTTTACGCTCTCCTTCAAAGTTCCTTGTTTTAGAGAATCAACTAAGATTACTGACCTAAGAATGATGTTATATTTCCATGCATGTGAAGTGAGGCATTACTCCAGATTCGGAATTTGTAAGTGCTGTTTAATACCAGATTGGGTAGCTGCATATTTTTCCTCACCCTAGCATGGAATTTTTTCTGCCCCATAATGCCACAGTTGCAAGGGAAAAGAAAATATCTGCTTTAAAAAGAGTTTTTTTATTCTGTTGTGGTGAGTGGTATAACACCTCAGTGAACAACTTAAACGATGATGATTCCACACCATTTGTGTTGCTAACTTGTCTTAATTTCCATGAGGAAGTTTTTCTATTTTTGGTAATGAGGATTCAATTCATTCTAGATAAAAATTTAGCTAGGATTTTAGTTTAAATTAATATCTTCCTTTTATCTCAATGTTCTTTTCTTCTTTTGTATTCCTACCCATATTAAATTCAGGAACCCATAATCAACACATATGCCAACTTTAGAGATGATGTTTTGCCTCGCATCAAAAGACTTGGTTATAATGCTGTTCAGATAATGGCCATTCAAGAGCATTCGTATTATGCTAGTTTTGGGTATGTTTTATAACATAAACCTCATCAACGCTTTCTTCCTTTTTTTCTTGTTCAATAGATGCCCTGTTTGCATAGTCTTTTATTTTGTTAGTGTTAAAAGAATTGAAAATTCACTTTGATATGGTGCAGGTACCATGTCACTAATTTTTTTGCACCTAGTAGTCGATTTGGAACTCCTGATGACTTGAAGTCATTGATTGATAAAGCTCATGAATTAGGTTTACTTGTTCTCATGGATATTGTTCACAGGTAAGTACTTGATTTTGCTTGAAATCGTTAAGACATGTCAAGAACCTGCCCTGATTACATTGTTGAACTGATGATTTGCATTGTAAGATGTTAATCTGGATGTAGAATGAATGATGTGGTTGTGGTTGTTCATAGGGGAGAAGGATTAGGACACTGACTAGTTAGATCTATTCAGAAGAAGAATGGGGCTCGCACCTGCCTGATAATTATTTTTATACTTTTGATCCTTTACTTGAACTACTAACATTTGTCTATATACCGTATATGTTGTTAAGTCGATACAAAGAGAAGGTATGTGAGCCCCATTCTTACAACTTAAACTGCTTAACTAATTAATTCATTATTCTCCTCTCTTTTGTTTAATAGAAGTGTAGATAATGAGTAAAGGATAATGTTATATATGTTTATAATTTTTTAAATTTAAATAATTGATTACAAGAAACATTTAATTGGAGACAATTATTTTTCAATTAAACTTTTCATGTTCCGTTTGAATTTAATCAAAAGCTTTCATTTCTTAAAATTCTTAAAATTCTTGTTCTTCTATCTCCAGTTTTTAGTATTAAACGTTGTAAATTGGCATATACATATAGCCAATTATCATAATAACAGCCATTCATAATTATGAGTAATATGTTACAGAAGGCAACTAGTAAGTATTAAATTTAATGATATATAAGTTGTTTTTAGATAAAATAATTAATTAGGATTTGGCTTAATGGATTGATTTTCTAACAATCTTTTTTTATTTATGTTCTAATTTTATAAAGAAAAAATTCATTTTCATGCTTCTATTTAAGCCCTTATTCTTCTCTTTCTTTATTCATGCCCTTATTCTCCTCTTTCTCTATTCATGTCAACCATCAAATAGGATTAAAGAACCCAACTCTTTTTGTAACATTATCTCTTTGTTTTCTTCATAATCATTTTGTAATTAAAAAATTTCTATCTATTTTATTTTAAGCTTCTTAGATTCTGAATTTTTCTATCATTTGTTGATTTTTAATTTTTTTGTTCACATCTTATTATTCTTCTTCTTATGTTAAAGTTGTAAGAAGTCCATAAAAAATGAGTTGCGAATTTCTTTAAAGAAAATAATTGTTTTAATTGGAGATGATGGTTTTGTTATTATGGTAATTTTTTTTCCTTATTAGGTATTTCTTTCATAAATTGAACTCCCCGTTTTAGTTTAGAAATATTTTAGATATCTATATAAAATACTTTAATAATTTGTAAATACATAATAAAATTTAAAGGTTTTTTAATAATATTTTATCTTGATAACTACAAAAGAAGAATAAGCATAAGTAAAGAGTAAACTAACTTGGTGACAAATAAAAAAGAACAATGTAAAGTAACATTTTTAGAAAGCTATAGATTGTGAAATTCTTTTAGATAAGAAACTGCATTCATAAGTCAAATTTGTTTATATTTAAGTTGATTTATTTTGTAAAACTTTCCTTTTTATTATGCACATCATAAATTGTGTATTAATTTAGAATGTTTTTAGAAGTATCTCAAGGTGATGACTAGTTTCGCTTGATTGGTTTCTCAACTCCTATAATGTTTTACATTGAGGTAGTATGGATGACTTTTATTGCAACATGATTTCGTGTTCATCACATTTTACTACCATACCCTTCATTGAATAGTGTAAACCTTGTGATTATGAAGCTAATCAAACACAGAATAATATACACTTGGTTCCCCAAGGGCCACCCTGACAAGGAACAGAAAAACAGACATACTAACATATGGTTTGTTGGGATATAAAATATATTTAAATTTATTTATATATATATCCTCTTTCCCTTTATTTGTTACACGATCACTTTGGAAAAAAATTGTTGGCAATTCTGTATAATCAACTGAAAGTCATGCGTGATCTTGGAAATTAGTCACGTTCTAGTAAAAAATCTCAATGCTGTATTTGAACTAAGTGATGCTATTGATAGTGGACCTGGTTTCCAAGTGGCCTACAAATGAAATAGATATTTTGGATTGGAATCTGTGGAGTACTACCTGATTGTTTCTACCCATAAATGTATAAAAAGGAAAATTCCCATTTTTGAAGTATTTCTCTTATTATCGATTTCTGATTAAATTATTATAAGCTATCAATTTTCAATTAAAGGATACTTTTATTAATCTATAATAGAAATCAAGTCTATTTTATTTTGTCCTGTGTTTGGAATTAGCATAAACCATGTCTCCTTGCATAATTTGGATTCCAAACATTCATGATCAAAACAAGATATTATACATACCTTGTTTTGCAAGACTCATCATTGTGTTAATAACTTGCTGTAGATACTTTGTTTAAGCGTTGTTACTTGTTCCATTTAGCTGGACATAAATCTGCATTTAATGTAATAACCACTTCTTTCTTCTGCCCACTGTTTTAGTTGTCACATCCTCCATAGTCAGATTTTCTTTCTTGTTTCTTTTGTCTTCTGATTTTAATGGCTTGTCTTTTATCAAATGCAGCCATTCCTCAAACAATACGCTAGATGGGCTGAACATGTTTGATGGAACTGATAGTCATTACTTTCACTCTGGATCCCGAGGTTACCATTGGATGTGGGACTCCCGCCTTTTCAATTACGGAAGCTGGGAAGTATGTAATTTAATATGTAGTACATTAAATTATAATTGGCGTTCCATTTTTCTTTCCCTTAATGTTGATGTTTTCAGGATCTGTTCCACTTGTTTGATTCAGGTATTAAGATTTCTTCTTTCAAATGCAAGATGGTGGCTGGAAGAGTATAAGTTTGATGGGTTCAGATTTGATGGTGTTACTTCAATGATGTACACCCACCATGGATTGCAGGTATTCTTGAAACAGCTAATTGTTAAGTCCTAAATAATATAACCTGTTAGATGCATGGTATATACTTGGTTAGATAATTTAACTCAGGAAAAGATTGATTATGTGAGACAGCTTTTTATGTTGAAAATATCTTTTGATTATGTGAGACAGCTTTTTATGTTGAAAATATCTTCATGTTTTCTTTTGTACTTATTTTGCTGACATTCTTCTTTAGGTGGCTTTTACTGGGAATTACAATGAGTACTTTGGATATGCTACTGATGTCGATGCTTTAGTTTATCTGATGCTTGTTAATGATATGATTCATGGTCTCTTCCCTGAAGCTGTAGCCATTGGTGAAGATGTATGTTAATGTCATCTCTAGTAGTTATTGACATCTATATTTTCCTATCACTGTGATGAAGTACCCAAGCTCTTTAGTGATGGATTTATTTATACTATGTTGCTTTATAGGTTAGTGGAATGCCAACATTCTGCATTCCTGTTCAAGATGGTGGCATAGGATTTGATTACCGCCTTCACATGGCGATTGCTGACAAATGGATTGAAATTCTGAAGTATGGTCTTTAGGAAACCCATAAAACTTCAGTTTAATCTGCCTTCTATATAGGCTTTGTTTAACATGTTGCTACTTGTAGGAAGAGGGATGAAGACTGGAGGATGGGTGACATTGTACATACTCTTACTAACAGAAGGTGGTTGGAGAAGTGTGTTTCCTATGCTGAAAGTCATGATCAAGCTCTTGTTGGTGACAAAACTATTGCCTTCTGGTTGATGGACAAGGTGATATAAGCTAATTATGCACATTCTTCTTAATCTCTTAACGTGGGCACTAAAAGCTATTTTTCAATATATGAGAATATCGTATACTATATGTGAGAATAACATGCCCTATAGTTATGATTGTGAGAGGTAAAATTATTGATCCATGTAAACAAGTAATCTCTAATATCTTATCAGTTGAACTCTTTTTGTTAGTATCTATGATAAAACCAAATGTTTTACACTTAGATCACCTCTTGTCTATTTTATGGAGGATAACTTGGATTCAGATTTCTTCTTTAGTAGTTCCTGCGCCAATATTTCCGTCAAAATTCAAACTACTTATTTCTTTATTGTTGACTTTATAGTAAGAATCAATAGTCATGGCTTTATTTTCTAGAATTGATCTGCCAACCTAGATTGTTGATAGTTTGTTTTGTGTGCTGGACATAAATCATCTTATTCTTAGTCCTCTCTTCCAGGATATGTATGACTTTATGGCTCTTGATAGACCGTCAACACCTACTATAGATCGTGGAATTGCATTGCATAAGATGATCAGGCTCATCACTATGGGATTGGGTGGAGAAGGATATTTGAATTTTATGGGAAATGAATTTGGACACCCGGGTACAATTATGAGCTGATTTACTCTTTGATGGTTTAATTGATTAGGTCATTGATTAAACATTTCTGAACTTATGGCTCATAATAAACTGGTATTTTCTTTCTCTATTTTCATTAATCAGAGTGGATTGATTTTCCAAGGGCTGACCAGCATCTTCCTGATGGAAAAGTTATTCTTGGGAACAATTTTAGTTACGATAAATGTAGGCGACGATTTGATCTTGTAATCCTCTTCCCCAATTCTGATGATATTTTTGTTTTTATCAATTTCATTGCTGTCATTTGAATAAGCTTATATATGATTTCGTCTTTGATTTTGTAATCTGTTCTCTTTCTCATACTCCATTTGTTCTTCAACAAATTTTTTTCTACTTTTCTTGTTTCCTTTTTCCATCACGAATCAATTGGCTAAGGTCACTCTCATATTAGTCCTTTTAAAGTCAACAAGGGTAGTATGCCTCATGAAGGTAGCTTTTTGAGATTGATTTCCATGTGTTTCTGAAATGTATTGGTTATGTAACCAGGGTGATGCAGATTACCTAAGATATCGTGGGATGCAAGAATTTGACCAGGCAATGCAACATCTTGAAGAAACCTATGGTGTAAGCTCTTGTATTCATTACTTGATATTGTTTCTGGTTGATTATGGCCTTAAAATCATGGATGTCCATTTTTCTGACTTGAACATGCATTTGATGCCTATTCCTCAAGCTTTTTTTTCATTGTTTGAAGAAATATAATGTCAAGAAATAATGCCATAGACAAAATTATTAACTAAATTTATAGTAGCTTTATCTTAGTCCGGACTCTTCTTTCTTTTGGTCACATGGAGACAAAAACTATTAGGATACTAAGGTATTTAATCATTAAATTAAATTTAGTCCATTTGTTTATCATAATAGAACAATACAATATTCTGTAATAAGATAATACAATTTACTAAATAGTACTTAAGCTGATGTTCAAATTATTCTTGTATTGATATATAATAATATTCTTATATTAAATACTTTCCCCTTGAAATGTTAAGTGAATGCTATTTATGTCCCGCTTGCATATGAGCTCTGAATTTTTGAATTCTTATTATCATTTTTTATCTTTTCCATTTTTGACTTTTTTTTATCTTTTTTGTGGTAAATCCTAAAATTACCAAACCAAAAATTGATAGTAAAGGAAATAGCAGCATTTGAATGGGGGAACCCTGACAGAGTAGAGAGCAGAGGAAAATATTTTTCGGAAAAGAAGAAAAAATAGATAAAGTTTAGACAAAAATGAAAAAATAAGAATAGAGGTAGTGGTATGGGCTGTGATAATATATCAAAATAGAGGTATCTTCGGAATAGAGGTAAGCTGTAAGTGCACTCTCATTTAGTTGTAGGAGGGTAAGACATAATACTAGTTCTATCTGAAAAAGAAAAAGCGAAGTTTTAGGGGTCTTGGGATCAAAACTTTGTCCTCCTAACGGGAATAGGTCTCAGTATCAAAACTTTGTATTCCTTAGTAGAATAGAGGATAGGTTTCCATAACCACAACTTGGTTATGATATTGTGTACACGTGTGAAAAGTACAGACAAAGACGAAAGAAAAGAGGAGAATATATACAGTTATTTAATGTAATTGGACTGAAGTCTTCTTTCAGACACAATGACCACTAAGTCCTAGTTTATATTATTCGTTAGGCCTAATCTATCTATTAATCATAGTAAGGAATACAAATCTATAATAAGATAATATAATATTATTAAATGATACCTAAATTATTACTCTAAGATATTTCTGCTTTTAATGTTCTTATACTAAATCTCCATGATCTTCACTGGTACTTCATTTAAACTTAAGATATTGGTAGTGAAAAATATGGTTGAAAGGTGTTGATATCCCTTCATTTGGAAGGTGGTAGAAGTATATGGATAGGGTATCGTTTTAACTCTTACGATGCCAATTATTGCTCCGGACTTGATTTTCTATCTTTTGGTCAAACTTCAACTATGAACAAGCCCTTGAATCATTAGGTCAACATATGAATATGCATAACAACATTTTAATTAACATGAGATATTGGTATTTAAATTATGTTTGCAGTGTTTTGATACCATCTTGTAAAGATGTTCGACATTTATAATGTGTAATCATTGCATAAATGCACTTCCTGATCTCTATGGACTAAAATTCAGAGGTAACTAGTCCTTATAATATTGGCGCAATGCAGTTCATGACGGCTGATCACCAGTATATATCGCGGAAGGATGAAGGAGATCGGATTA
This sequence comes from Erythroxylum reticulatum, assembly GCA_025504915.1. Lineage (NCBI taxonomy): Eukaryota > Viridiplantae > Streptophyta > Magnoliopsida > Malpighiales > Erythroxylaceae > Erythroxylum > Erythroxylum reticulatum. The sequence goes on from JANSVA010000004.1 coordinate 34,013,625, forward strand.
TTGTCTTTGAGAGGGGGAATCTTGTTTTTGTCTTCAACTTTCACTGGACTAGTAGCTATTCAGACTACCGTGTCGGCTGCTTTAAACCAGGAAAATACAAGGTAACTTTTTGGCCAAATCTATAAGGTTACCTATAAGCCTTGCTTTTGTTAATTTGCTTCTGACTGGTTCTTGTAATACATTATGAATGGTACAAGCATCATGAAGAATTTTTGTTAATCGTGTCCCATTCTCTGTTTCAACACTGATGATTAACCATCTACCTGGCTATTGTCCTAGATTGTCTTGGATTCAGATGATTCACTGTTTGGAGGATTTGGCCGGATTGATCACACCTCTGAGTTCTTTACCTCCGTAAGAAATCCACCTTGAAACTAAAGACCATGATCTTGGATCTTCTAAGTTCAATTTTCTTCTGTGGGATTTTCTGTCAATTGTGGAAATGACATTATACTCTCATTTCTTCTCTTTACAAGCAGGAAGGTTGGTACAATGACAGGCCACGTTCCTTCATGGTATATTCACCATGTAGGACAGCAGTAGTCTATGCTCTTGTGGACAATCCATCTGAACCTGTGAAGGAGTGACGGTTATCTCATATGCTTCTGATGTAAGAGTGGCATGGGTTCCTTGCAGTGTTAATTGCATCACTGCCAGAATTTCCATTTCCATTTCCAGATTTTGACCATCCCCTGAAGGCAAACCAAAAAGGAACACGAGGTAACAGAAGATATAAAACTACATTGCAGAACCAAGAGGATTATAAGGAGTATCTAACCTCTTTGTAGGCATCTGTTGAAAGTTTCCCATGGCACCCTGTAAATGTTGTGATATTTTGCAAGCTAAATTATGGTTGTTACGGTAGATGCTGAACAAACATCTTAGCTTCCTTCTGAAGTAGCATGCTCTACGACATTATTTAATCATCTTGCACTACTGGACTTGATGACCAGATCATTGCAGTTGCTAGTTGATATGCTTTCCCCCCAGACTTCTAGACTGGCATTGTAATATCATGTAAATTATGGAGCATTGAATAAAAATGCGGGTTATGTTTCTTAATGCTTTTGGAATTTTTGTTGGGTAACGCTAATCTCCTTGCATAGGCTACATGCACCTGATAGGACTAAAAGAAGCTTTCTCAAATTATTGTGGGTAGAATTCTCAAAAAAAAATTATTATGGGTAAGAGTAACGAGTAAAAATCATATGAACTTAAGAAAGAATTCACATCCTTGTACGTTTTACATAAAGCATAATATCATGATTAGGCTGGTCTATTATGGCCACCAACTATAAAAACAACACAAAACTGAATGCGCTAACAAATGTACAAACAAAAACTAGGCTCTAGTTTCAGGAGCAGAAGCACAAGACAACTGGTGTAGAACACTGGTGGGAGACGAATTGGATGACCCGAGTCTCAAGGCCTCCGCAAGAGGTCCTCCCATGGAGGTCACTTGATGACTACTCCAATTGAGTTGTTGCTGCCCTCTTTCACTGCATCTGGTGGAGGCCGTTTCCTCTCCATTTCCGGTGGACAGTTTCAGTGACACATCAGACGATGAGTTTCCAGGCATTGAAATTGATAGGCGGGTGGCAGAGTTTATCGAACTAGCATTAATTCCAGCGTTTTCCGGCTCTTGAAGGGACCGTGGCCAGTCATCAAAAAAATGCCTCAGAATGTGGGCGTCTGATCTATTACCAATCTCATTTTGGGGTCCAAAGAGGCCATTGGTTTCAGATTTGGAATCTGAAATACTGTCTTACACAAAAACAGCGTATGGGTACCGTACTTCAAAAAGATATATTAACCCAAGAAGGAAACAAAAGAAAGCTTGTGCAGAAATTTGCATAAAGCAAAAGAAACGCATATCTGCAGAAATTGTGGTTAGGACTGGTTTGTACAGAATCTTAAACTCTTTCCTAAATTTGAGACAACATTGGCCACCATTTACTGGGGTCCTTATTGTCCTACCCTGAACTAATTGCCAATAAGATTCCAGATCAGTGAGCTTGTGTTCTACCATATATTTACATACATGTAAAATTGGTTTTACCTGTGATTAAGGTGGTGAAGAAGATCATCAGAAGAAAAAGTGGTCCCACTAGCATTCCCTATGAGCGGTGCTTCATCAATCAGAGTAGAGGTGGTACTGAAAGCAGCACCACCCGAACCACCCATCCCACCTCCTAAAGCAGCTGCTGAAGAGGCGGTGGTGGGGATTTCCACAGGCTTTCTTGAACGGCTGCGGCCACGGTGCACGTGGCGCTCGCAATACTTTTGGCCGGCCACCACGTCCCTCGAGCACCTCCATTTCTTTCCGTCTGTTCTCCGACAACGTCCAGGCTCCGGATCCATTGCTACTCTTCCCCAATAACCTATTTGTCAAAGAGCTCAAAACTTTCAACACCTAAATTTCCTAATCAGGAAACATGACTCCATTATCTTAAAAGATTTCCACAACTAATTAAACAGAAAAGAATCTCAGGTCAAAAAAGTACGCCATTTTCAGTTCGTCAAGAGAACTGTACCGACCATTAGATATGCAGAATAAATAATAAGATTCGGTAGTAGAAAAAGAAAATTTAACCATCCATTTGCGAGGTCATGACTTCTAATAAGAGCAAGAAATGGCCAACTCAGAAACGCAATTCCCTAAAAGAAACAACTTGTGAACCTTTCGAAAACAGAAACATAGACAAACAAAGCCTAGTGGGTATCAGGCTTAACGAAATACGAAGTAGACAAATTAGCACTCACGGGCTGGTTCACAGTGAGAGAATTGTCGAAGAGGATGGTGTAAGAAATATGGAGGAGAGTTAAGAAGGCTCTTTTTGATTGGGTGAAGAAGTTCAGGAGGCACAGCTGCACCAGCCAGCATATATCTGTAGATCAATGCCTGCAACTCCAGCTCGTGCCATTGAGCTAGGCTAAAGTAACTTCCCATCCCTAAGTAAAAGAAATCGTAGTAAAAGTGAGCTTAGAGGAGTAAAATGACTAAAATAAGGCGCTCAAGAAGGAGACTTTCTGTAGCAAGAACCATCCTTTTTGTTAGTTTGAAATGAGTAAATGTGCAAGGAACAGAAAGTTTACCAGGAAATCTGGCAGCTGTTGTTTTAGCTGTAGATATCGCTGACAAGTTACTGATTTTGCAGTATGGGTCAGATGCAAACAAAGGGAGATACTCTGATGGTTTTGCTTCTTGTTCTTCTTGTTGTTGATAATGGGAATCAAGTAGTAGTTTTGGCATCTTCGGAGGAGGATGTTGGTCTGTCTGATTCTGGTTTCTACATTGCTTCAGATGCAAGTCCATAGGGTGGGAGTGTTTTGAGTTACGTTGCTTGGAATTTCAATATGCTCCGTTTGGCGTGCTGGGCTGTTTGTGAAGAAGAGTTTGTTAGAGCTTTTGCAGGGGCTACTGTAGCTTCTTTTTATATCTTTGGCAGATGCTACCACAACAAGAGATGGAGAGACTTGTGCTCTGACAAGAAAACCTGCAAAGTTGGTTTGTGGCCAGTGGAGAAGCCTTGGGGTACTTCAGAAAAAAGACAGTCAGACAAGACAGTTGATAGAAAAATAATGTCCAAAGATTGTCGTAAAAGAGGCTGATAGAGAACAACCTGCATTCTGTCTGTCGCCACTCTAAATTTTTGCCTTGGGAATAGCAAATGTTGTTTTTATTTCGTGCATATAATACAATATAAAGTAAATAGGGAGCAACCCACGAGCCATCTGACATAAGATGCAAGGGAAAGTCTAAAGGCCCCAAATGCCCTTTGCTAGCCTTTTAACTGCCAATATAAAACATTGATATTAGAAAGACATTGAGAAGATACTAAAGCCGACAAAAGTTGCAGGTTCCAGATCAGACGGCATTTGCAGTTGCTATAGGTATGTGTGCATCTCCCTCAGCCAAAAAAGCTCAGGACTTTTGGACTGCGCTCACTCCACTTCCTAGGATCCTCTCTTGCCTCCCTCCATTGCCTTCATCCTCTAGTTACTGCTGCATTCGTGGCCTGTAAACTTTTGCATTTTGGCTTTTCTACTACAACAGGTGGACTTGTCATCTGAAACCCTTGAAGACATCCTTGAATGTGATGTCTAAATGCCTTTGTTTGACCCCATCAATTCCCCTTGCTTACGATGGACAAGGGATCAACAATAGGCACATCTTAAACTAACTTCAAAACATTTGATACATATATATTATTAATGATCACCACCCCGTCTTCGAACTCCGGCGAATGATAACAAAAGTTGATGATTAATATCTCCTCGAAAATCTACCGAATACTGACAGCAACCGTAAGAATAGGAGACAAGACTCAAGTACTTGACTTTTATGCCTGGTGATATTTATTTGGAAAGTTGCGGTAAAGAATGTTTAAACTCCGGAGAGATGGTGAGTTAGTAAGTTATTTTTTTTTTTCTTAAATGAGGTCATACGTTTGAACTTCTCTTATATATGCACTCGTTTAAAATTGGAAGTTAGAGCTTTGCTTTCTATAAAGAGCCTATCTGGTTTAAGTGGGGATCAGTCTAAGTATGGATAACTTAAAGATACCTTTCTATAATTAAGATCCGCCTAAGACATCTTATGAGTAATAAAAAAATATTTTATTAAATTTCAGAACATGACCCATTTTCCAACATTTGTTTATGTTTTAATTCAGTTCTGGTCTGAATATGATTGTAATTTGGGAGTGAGCCAAGAAAAATATCGTGGGATCAAATCAAACAGTTCTTAAAGTACAAAAGTCACACGTCATCCAGCATGTTGTGTTGTACTTGTGCCTTATTGCCAAAGTAAGGGCTATTATATTATATATTCTTATATATAATAGGCTTTCTTCCGTATAATTAAAGTGAAATGCACGCGATGCCACTCACTACTATCACGTGCCTTCACTTGACTTGTTATTTTCTTGAGGTCCTTTCTATTACATGTGATCTTTGCCTCCTAGATTTAACACACGTTAGTTTCGTTTATTCAATAAGATTAATGATATTTTTATTACAAAGTGAACAATTTAATTATGGGAAATTTTAATCGATGCATATTATTGTTTACTTTAGACCTTGAATTGAATGAAATTTGGCTACCAGATCAAAAGGCATAAGATCATAAGGGATTTGAGTCATAATAAGGCGTGACGATAAAGTCAAAAGATAAAGTCTAAAAGAGTACGTATTTATCAATTTTCATGTATTTCATAGGACATTTTCACCCATTTTAGTGAAGATAAGGGAAGGCAAATTATAGGCTGAGTGTGTTAGACTCTTAAGTCCTATTGACAAAATCTTGTAGGCATTGACTAGTCTTAACCAACATTTGACACTCAGAATAATAAAACAAGATAAAGACCTGCAAGTAGGTAAGAAAAACAAGCATTGTCAATAACTTAGCATGTATTGTACATATTAACAAAAATCTTCGACAAAATGCAAGATTCAGATGTGGTTGAAGGTTAGCTGGATCACATACATAAGGAAGACATGTGAGAGCTTTAAAGGCTTAATGTGTGCTCAAATAGACAGAATGTGACTAATGAACTTGACATAGGTAAGCATTTAACCAAACCGATATGTTATGAAAAGCTTTGGGCTTTGATGACCATCATCAATGGATAGATACCAAAGAAAGATCTTGGATAATGTGGTGGATAAGATCATAGTTGATATATAACAATTCTAAAAGATACAGAACATATAGGAGGATCATCTAAAGATAGTAGAGTTTTTCACAAATAAGGATGTATCATTCCTAGCTAAATGTAATCTCTTATTTTGTTTATATTGATGTAGCTAAATCAGATAAGATAGAGTGCCATTTGGATGAGAATGTCATCCAATTGATTAGTGTGATGTAATTTGATAAGGATAGAGGTGATCTAGTTAATTTAATTTAATTAGGATTCTGAATTGTAAAGCCAAAGATGCCTATAAATAGCTTATTTGAGCTTTGCTCCTAGGGAGAAGAGATAGAGAGGAAGAAAACACATTGAGAGAGAGCATTCCACTTTATACTTTTAGGAAAGTAATAATGATTTGTTTTCGCCATAACTCTTGTATATTATTTTTGCATATGATTACTTTCATAGTATTCTTACTTGAGTGTGAGAGCTAACTACTTTGAGGGTCATGAGACATTCGACAATAAGGTTTTGTTGGCCAATAATCACGTGGGAAAAATGAATTTTACTTGAATGGAACTAAGTGCGATTGTCGTGTAAAGGAGTAGACACAACTTTAGCATAAGTTTGGTGTCTAGGAAAACCTTTGTAACATATTGTATATGTATTTGTCTCTAATTCTCAAAGTATGAGCAAGACACTTTCATCACTTTTGACTCTAATTATTGGGCATCGTTTTTGGAACCCAATGCTTTGAAAAATTATATGACTTGTGCGTGAGTATTATCTTCTAGGGTTGTTTCAATAAACCCTCATTAGTCGTCATCCTATATGGGTGGCGTGCCCACATCAGTCAAATATAAAAAACAAACTCATTTCTCCTATTTTATAACAGATTTTGGGAAACCTCCAACTAGAATTACAAATTGATTTCTTTAGAACATGTTTTCCCCATTGTCTTAAGTTTCTAATGACACCAAAATTATTCAATTTGGTTTAGAAATCTGAAAGTTATAGCCCATACATTTTTGGGCTTTTATTAAACTGAAATAGTACACTATACTCAAATTCTATCTTGAAATTGATAGTCTTAGAGACTAAATTAAAAGTTTAGTCTTTCAGATAATTTGTAACTCTATGTCTCTAGTTTATTTATAAACAATAATCATCTCATTTAGAGCCTTACAGATCAAGATATCATTAAAAGACCGAAGTATGTTCAGTGAAATATCCAGTTCATGCTCTTCCAACTGATACCTTTACTTTGATTTGATCAATCTTTTTCGAATCAATACCAAAAGCTATAAATTTTTATGGAGAGATAGATAAATGTGTTAGAAATCCAATGCTTCAAAAATTAGGTCATTTAGAGGTCCAACAACAAAGTTATGATCAAAAGAGTAGAACATATTCAAGCTTAAGGGAAATCGGCGGGTCGTGATCGTGCAAGTGCGTGCGCATGGCCGCGAAGTCATGATCGTGATGATACGCGATCGCGACTTTCACGCAAGTCCGCAGAGTCAGGGTCACGACTTTTCCCTTCTGCTTTTCTTCTTCCTACCTATATTGATAAAATAGGCATAACTTTCACTATAAATATCAGATTAAGGTTATCTAAAGACCGTTTTGAAGAGAACTTTTAGACCTACAAGTTCTATGAAGGCTCCAAAACGATATTTTGCCTCTAAAAGGGTTAAAATTTCAAATTAATGAAGCTGTCCCGAATGTCCATCCTATGCAACATCACAAACTTCTAATAATCACATCTCTTAACTCCCTTATCCAAAAATTTTATACTTCATATCAATGGAAAGCTAAAAAGATAAGCTACAACTTTCAAGAAGACAACTTTGTCTAATTTTTCCTATATCAATATAGTATTTCCCTTGAAGTCAGAACACAAATTTGACCCTTATGAAAAACTTGGAAATTGTCCCAAATTCACTTCCTCTAATGTAATATCATTCATAACAATTCAACTACCAATTTTTATTTCATTAAATTCTTTAATTTATACTCATTTGATTCATCACCTACATCCAATTCTCATCATCCACAAACTCCTATCTTTCATTTCCATAACCTCTCACTTATAAGCCACAACAATTCATGTTCAAAGTTCATCAACTCAATTGGATAACTTTTCCAAGTACGTCTAATTTTAACTCACATCATTCATACATAATCCATATTTCATTAACGACAAAATAGAAGTTTACAAAACTTTAATGGCATTCCAAGCCACATTATATCATCGGTATCCAAAATTCCAATTACAAAAGATACCAAACCTAATAATTCTCAAAATGCATATAAAGTCTTGCTTTTACAAAATATAACTTAATATACATAAACATTGCAAAAATAAAGTGATGCCTCGACTCTTGGTTACTCGATCTCATTTTCTTCACTTGAAGATGGGATAAAAAGGGGGTATGCTTAAAAGCTCGTAGATAACAAGTTTACAACAAAAAAATAAGCAAAACCTTTGAAATGTTCATTTGTCAATATACAGTTCTAATCAAAGCCATAAAACGTATCGTTCTCAAATTCTTAACCAGAATTCACAAATTTCAAATCATATATGCATCAAACTTGTTGACATATCATAGGCACATAAGCATATCACAATAGTTTGGGTGGATCCAAAAACAGAACGTACTACACATTTCCACATAATGGTCTTGTGTAGCCGTGAGCTGAATATACTATCGTAATCCTATATAGTGGTCATGCATAGCCGTGAACTTATGGGAGTCTATCAAGGAGTTCCGTGTTACTAGCAGGCAGGCAGGAGAAGCCTTTTGTCAAAGTACACTTGACATATAGAATGGACCAAACCAAACCCACATAACATGTATTTCATAACTTGTAAACTTGTTGCCCAAAATGACATATTTTTGAAACTTGATTTTTTAAACATAGTATCTTTTCAAAATCATGTGCACAATCTTTTCATAATTCATCAACACAATATGCTCGTACCAAACACATAACACATTCTCAAAGCATTCAAAGATTTATAAAGTACATTAATGAAATAGTTGAAATCATTTATTTCCATTATTTAAAAGAAAAAATCAATGGCTTATCACTTAGTTATAAAACCGTAACCCACCTTGAAATCTTTGCTTAGGAATTGACTTAAGGATATCTTTCCTCTTGCTCCTCTTGCCTCTCTTGATCCCCTCCTTGATTGCCTTTATAAATGACAAAATTTCCATTCAATAGGAATTCAAATTAAGAACTCGTAAAGCACATTCACTAAAATTGACTCTAGATTGCTTAAGCTCATGTATTTCCTAAACTTCATGAATCAAAGCCCCTTCCATATACCCAAGTATAAAAATCAAACTTACCTTGAATCTTCACCAATTTATGAGATTATTGGCTCTAAAGAAAGCTCTTCCCTTCCTCTTTCTTTTTTCCTTCTGGAGCAACCTCCAAATCTCTCTTTAAGACTAATAAAAGATGAAACCTAACTTAAAACTCCATTCTTTTCTTTACTTCACGAAAACCTCTCTTTCTCACTCTTGATTTTTGTATTTCACTTCTTCTTTCACCTATTTTCGTTTTTCTTCTCCTCAAGCACAAGACAACACCTTTCCTTTTCCATTTTACCCTTAATGAATGAGAAAAATCCACTTTGCCCTTCCTTTAATGCCTTAGTATTTTTAACCTTAGGTAAACTACCCAAAATATCCCTTTATGCATTTTTACAACCTTTAATTCAACTAACCTATGAAATAAATTCTACTAACATAGTATAAATTAAAAAATTTTACTCTAAAAAATTCATCTATCCAAATCTCATAATTATCTAAATCATGCTTAACTAAAAAAAAACATTCGGGGGCCAACACTAATTTCTTCAAGTCTTTACCTCACAGGTAAGTTCACTTCTTTTTTTCCCCCCTTTTTTGTTAATTATTTCATTAGTCTATGACTTTGGATGTGCAAAGGTGAGCTTTTTTTAAAACCAAACTTATGAACCACCATCTAGTTTTGGTCAAATACATCTTTTTACACATTGCTTCTACGATTATGCAAGTTTATGCCTTTGATAAAGGGAAAGTTTCAAACTATGGGTTTCCACATTTTAGGTTTTTGGCTCATTTCTACTTTTGAGTCAAAACTCTACTTTTATATCTAATAGGTGTACATGTTCTTTTGCCTAGTCATCATTCCTTTCAACTGAAATTGAAGAAAGAGTTTATATTTCACCTTTGTTTGTTGTATTTTTTCTTATCACCCTAACCATATGTTACATAGAAATCATTCCAAGGTAAGATCTATTTGAGAGTGTGTGTACTCATTTTCTGAGATATTTTGTTGCATAGAGTTTTATTTTTTTAATGGTTGAATCATATTTTTCAATCAACCAAACAAAGCATGTGACTGTTTCCTCTGTTTTTAATTTGATATCATTTTATTTAGGTTCATTTTATGTTTTTTCTTTTCAAGTATAGTTATCGACTCCTTTTCTTAATCTTACTTTCCCAAATTTCACCTTGTCTTTAAAATTAAAAGCAGTTACTTTAATATCTCACATCTTTTAACATAGTATTTTAAACTAGTTTTTGTTTTTATAATAATGACTTTTATCCATCTTTAACTAGAAAAAGAGAACAACGAGTTTGGTTTATGGATTAATCATCTCTAGATCGTTTGTTTCATCGGATTGAGATCATCCAAACATTTCTAAATTATGCCAAAAAATAAAAATACCATTTCTCTATTTCAAAAAACTTCAAAATTGTATTTTTCAGCTTCTTTGTTCTTTTTTTTTTGTTCATCCTTTATATTTGTTGCAAATAGCTTAAAACTTTCTCATTTGGGATTTTTGGGTTCTATTTGTTTTTTTTGAAATTAATCTTCTTCACCATTCAAAAAGTTCTTATTCTTTGTCTTAGATAAAAACTAAAAATTCAGTCCCTTTTATAGGAAACTTATGTTAGATTCACTCCAACTGGGGTCTTTTTTTTCCTTTTTTTTCTCTATTTTTGGTAATTACTATTATTTGAAATATTTTGATAAGAGGCTTTATCTTTACCTTTTTCATGATTGTTTTTGTTCTTCCTTTCTATTATTGCTATCTATTTCTGGGGGTTGATATTAGTATAACTTATTTAAGTTTCTGGTTATACTATTACATTTTATTTTATTTTTTCCCTTTTATCTTTTTTTAAACACTAATTTTTGTTTATTTTCTTGAGCATTCTTAGTGTCATCAGGGTGTTGTGTTTGTTTTGTATAGCTTGTGTTAGGTGTTAGTGTAAGACGTGATTGCTTTAACTTCTTATGATAGGACTAGGCTTAGTCATTTGATGAGTTTTGGGACAAGGAGAAGAGAAGATGTTGACAGACGTCGATAATCTTATAGAGAAATTATTAGAATTAATGGATATTTTAGATAAATATAAAGTTTATAGATCGTGCATATAAGAAATAAAGTAGACAAGGTTAAAGCGAAAGAGATAAATAGGTTCAAACTTTAGGATTCAGGGTGTTCGAGGTAACATAATGGTGTAGGTTTCTTGGTTGTCAAGGATCTCATATATCATGTTGTCAGGGTAAAGAGGACTAATGATAAAATTTTATCCTTAAAGATTATGGTGAAAGATGTTGTTTTCAATGTGGTTTGTGCTTATGCACCACAAATAGGGTTGGAAGAAAAACTTAAACAACAAATTTGGGAAAAGCTAGATGTGGTGATTCAACAGATTGCCCCTAACAAGAAAGTTATCATAGGAGGAGACTTTAATGGGCATATAGGGGTGACCTTGGATGGGTATTCTTTCGCTCACGTGATTTTGGGTACAAAAATATGAATGATAGTAAAATTATTTTGTTGGGCTTTTTGGTAGCATTTGATTTGGTGCTAGCCAACTCATTCTTCAACAAAAAAGAGATGCACCCTGGTGACCTTTAGTACTAGAACTATGAAGACTGAGATCAATTACTTCCTTATAAGGTGAAGTGATCGACCCAATTGTAAGGATTGTAAGGTGATACCTAACGCATACTTGCTAACTCAACATAGTTTATTGGTTATAGATCTTATAATTATGGGTTAGAGAAGCAAGAGAAGTTCTTGGAAGTGCATTAGGGTTAGGATCTTATAATTATGGGTTAGAGAAGCAAGAAAAGTTCTTGGAAGTGCATTAGGGTTAGATGGTGAAATCTAAAAGGAGACATTGTGAAACAACTTAGGGATAAAGTAATGTCTAGAGAAGAATGTAAATTAAAAAGAGGCATTAACTAGAAGTGGGAGGGAGTAGTAGCCCTTTTAAGGAATGCAACTAAGGAAATCTTGGGAGTTCCTAAAGGGCCTAGGGTTAGTAAGAAGGAGTCTTGGTAATGGAATGAAGATGTACAAGAAAAGGTTAAGATCAAGAAGATTGCCTATAAAAATTTACTGGATAGCAACACAAATGAAGAGGAGGTAATTAATAAAGAGAGTTATAAGCTAATAAAGAAAAAGGCAAAGAAGATAATGGCAAAAGCCAAAAGTAAAGCCTACAAGAACTTATATCAACTATTAGAAAATAAGGACAGAGAAAACGAAGCATTTAAGTTGGCAAGAGTTAGAAAACGAAAAGTGAGGGACTTAGCTCAAGTTCATTATATAAATGATGAAATAAGACCAATGCTCGTGGATGAAAATGACAACAAGAAAAGATGATAGAGATATTTCTATAGCCTTTTTAATGAAAGTGGAGATAATTTTTTTTACTTAGGTGGTCTTAACACTTATGAGAAATATCTTAGCTTCACTTGTTGCTGAAAGATCACAGAAGAAGAAATTAAAGGGGCTTTGAGGAAGATGAAGAGTGGAAGGGTAGTAAAACCTGATGAGTTACCTATAGAGTTATGGAATAGTCTAGGAAAATAAAGTCTTACTTGGTTAGCCAAGTTTTATGTGATCCTCAAGTTTATTAAGATGTTGAATGAATGGAGACTTAACACACTAATCCCTCTTTATAATAACAAAGGGGGTATATAAAGTTGTAACAACTATAGAGATATTAAACAATTCAATCACACCAAGAAGTTATGCGAGAGGGTAATTGAGAAGACTATGAGAAAAGGGCACACCTATCTCGGAGAATCAATTTGGTTTTATATCAGAGAGGTCCATGATAGAAACTATACACCTCCTAAGATGATTAATGTGATATTATAAGGATAGAAAAAATGGTTTTCATTGACTTAAAGAAGACTTAGGATATTGTACCTAGGGAAGTCATTTAGAGTTGTTTGGAAGCTAAGGGAGTTCGTTCATATAACCTATATACATGTTATTAGGGATGTGTATAAATGTGTTACAACTAGAGTAAGGACGGCATGAATAGATACAAAACATTTTTTATCAATATCGGGTTACACTAAGGATCCTTATTGAGTCACTTTGTGTTTGCAATAGTGGATGAGCTCACCAAGGATATCCAAATGGATGTGCCTTGGTGTATGTTACTGGCTGATGATATTGTTTTAGTAGATGAAACAAAGGAGGGAGTTAATGTCGAGTTAGAAATTTGAAAGGATATGCTAGAGTTAAAGGGCTTTAGATTAAGCAGTACTAAGACTAAGTTCTTAGAGTGTAACATTTGAGGTTATAAAATTGCACCTAATGTGGAGTAAATATTAGTTCAGAAGTTATACCATAGAAAGATTGTTTTTAGTAACTTGGATCCATCATATAAAATAATGATAACATAGGTCATCGTTTCAAATTAGGATGATTTAAATAAAGGGCTACATCAGGAATTTTATGTGACAAAAAGATACCACTAAGATAAAAGGTAAATTCTACCGTTTAACAATTAGGTCGGCCAAATTCTATGGGATGGAGTGTTGATCCATTAAATAGGTGCACTGTCATAAGTTAATGGAGGTAGAGTTAATTAGCCATAGAGTTTTCCTATCAAACATATGCATTGTCATAAGTTAATAGTGGTGGAGATGAGCATGCTCCATTGGATGTGCAACTTTATAAGAAGAGATAAGGTCAGAAATATTGTAGTAAGAGACAAGTTGAAGGTAGCTAACATTGATGGTAAGTTAAGGGAGACAAGACGTATGTAGTTTGGACATGTTAAAAAGAGACATCCTATTGCCCAAGTGAGAAGAAACTTGAAGATTGTATTTAAGGACTATAAGAGATGAAGATAAAAACCTAAGAAGAATTGAGAGAAGTGATCAGATATGATATGAGCCTAATAGAGTTTATTGAAGACTTCGCCCTCGATAGAAAACTTTGACGAACTATGATTCAAGTAGAGGACCTTATATAAAGAGGCCCTTCTCTTTTTATAGGTCTTTTAAAACTTTTTATTCCTTTTTCTTTGTTTCTTATGTCTTTTATTTACCCTAAATACTTTTGTTTGTAGTGCTTGCTCATTTAGTTATTTTATTTATTTATTTCTTATTTTCTAATTGCATGTTTATTTTACCTACCTATTTATTTTCTTTCTTGTTTGATTTTTTATTTTATTTTATTTTATCTTTACTTTGAATTTATTTATTTTTACTTTTTTATTTTATCTATCTTTTATTTATTTATTTATGTTTAATTTTTATTTTTGTAGTATTTGTTTATGTATTTAGCTATCATCATCGTTGTCGTCTTTTTTTATTTTTTCTTTTCTTCAAGTCATTTTTTCATAAAAAACTTTTTTTTTCTTTTTTTTCTTATAAGTATATCAGAGACAACCTTTCTATTACTTAGAGGTAAGACTGCATACTATTAGATCTCTCCATACCTTAAATCTCAGCGAAATTTCTATTAGGATGTTATTGTATTATTTTTAGGATGCTAAAAACATTTGTAATAAATAAATTAAATACTTGCACTTATTTTTGGATCTTGTTTGTAAGTTTCAGAAAATGAAAATTTTGACTTTGAGAAAGAAGGGAATGCCCAAAATTTGGGGACCCTCTTTATCCCCTAAATTAAGTCAAATAATTGACTTAAAGGGAAAAAACTTTTTGGTTAGGTATCTATTTTCATTGTAAAATTAGTACTTTCTCTTGTTCCAAGAATAAGTGTTAAGCTTCATTTAAGTAATTCAATATATGTAAATGACGAGATGATGTATAAAAAAATTGGAGAGTATTACTCCAACTTCTACTCAAATTTAAGACATTTAAGTTTATTTTTTTAGTTTAAATCTCATTCTCATGTTTTAAAAATTATAATTTAATTTTTATATTATTATTTTATTATTACACATCTATTCTATTATGTTTTATTTAAAACAATGTAATATTAAATTTTTTAAATTTTAATATAATTTCATTTTAGAGTTATTAATAAATAGAAAATAACAAAATATGGTAAAAATAACTATATGATAACTAACAATACTATATATTCGATAAATGGTTATTTTTAAAATAAGAAAATTGAAATAAAAAATCAAATAAGAATGTAAAGCAATTCTGTCAAAAGTTCAATAGCAGTATGATATATGCCTAGTGTCACAAGGTAATAGCAGTTTGATATATACTTATTGTCATATGGTAACTTGGATGTCTAGTTCGTTGTTCGATGGTCAAGAGTGCTTAACTTCTTAGCTCAACTGTCGAAGAAGCATTCACGTTGCTCAAATTTGAAGTGTTCAATCTGTGCCTGCATATAAATTTTGAAAGTAATTGAAGGCAAATATTAAAAAAAAGCAAAATGCATATCTTTTTCTTATTGCTTACTTTGACAAGCTCACAACATATTTATACATGAATACAAGTATACATGATAAGATAAAACTATGTACATGATAAAATCATATTGTCTTTAGAAAATAAGAAATATATATAGGTTACTAGAATTATTATTAGTAAAATAAGTGAGAATTATGAATACGATTATACGGAAAAATTAGCATGTTATCAGTACCCCTTAAAGCTTACAAATGGTGGTATCAATGAGCTTACCTCAAACTTGGTAAAACGTAGATGAAGTCAAGCCTCTAGTTATGATATCGACAAATTGACTAAAAGAAGAAATATACTAGATTAAAAGAGATTTGCTATTGACCAAGTTTTGAACAAAATGAATGTCAATCTTGATATTCTTTCTACAACAAGTATGGTGGCACCAAGATTATTGCACCATAGTGTGGGTTTAATGTTGAACAAGCCTATTTTAGAGTGAGTTTAATGATGAACAAGCCTATTTTAGTGTGAGTTTAATGTTGAACAAGCCTATTTTACCAAGAAGAGATTTAAGCGAACATATTTCAGCAGTGACAATGACAATACTCATGTATTCTGCTTCAATGATGGATAAAATTGAGATACAAAATTTTATCTTTATCTTTCCATTTTTCATATAAATACCATTAAAAAATTAGGATAAAACATAAAATATATATATTCTTTAACATATCATAATTATGTATACATATATTTATTTAGATATATGTTGTTAAAAGTTTGAGATAAATTATGATGACTAAATATCTTTATAAAATTAATGTGTTATATAAATTTATCTACATATTTTCACTTTTCTAATTACATAAATTTAAAAAGGCTAAGATACAATATAAGTAATATTTATTCTTTAATATATGATAATAATGTATAATTACGTTTTAATTTGTGTTGAATAAATGCATTTACAATATAAATTATTAAAAATAACTAATAAAAGTATAACTTAATTTATCTATACCTTTTCACTAATCTACACAAATATTTAAAAAATCAAGATACAACATAATTTATGTTTATCCTTATATAAAGTGCGCGTGCACACACACATATATATAAACACACACACACACACACAAATCCAAGAGAGGTTAAAACCTATATTTTGATGTTAATTAAATATAATTGTTATTAATATTTTATTTTAATGATTAAAAATGAAAAATCAATTTGTTCAAAGGGTTAATTAAGCTAAGAAGCATGTAATAGACTAAAGTGAAATATCAAATGATATTTGAATCTAAAAGGAATAAACAAAATTCATGACCTTAAAAATATTCAAATAAATAAGTCGATTAAATTAGGAGCAAGGAAGATTTAAGACTTCTTAATATGTACAAATCAATGTAAACTTTCTTATATCTTTCCTTAGTTATTTTAATGCTTTGCTCCATATATGTAATCATATGTTTTAATCTTAATGCATGCATTTTTATTTATAAAGAGAAGCTAAAGTTTTTATTCTTCAAAGAAAAGTCTCTTGATCTTTTAAATAAATTTTGGAGAGGAAGCCAATAGTGAGATGATGCTAAGATCGAACTTATCACAAGACATACAACATTGATTCTTTCATTACTGGAATTACCAAATGCTACAGATATGGAAAACTAAAGCTTCCCAATGTGTATAGTGTTTAGCAGGGAGAAATAATCATTAAAGAATTCATCAAATGCCAATTATAAACAGGTTTAGGTTTCATATGTCGACATATTAGTTGACGACAATTTGATTTATTTTCAAGTGTTTATTTTCTTTATGTCTCTTTGATTGGCTCACAAGCCTAACATGTTTTATCCTTTTATAGTAAGGGAATCTTTTTGTATCATTGTCCCCCTTTATTAGGATTATCAATCTATTTCATTTTAACTTATCAAAATAAATTTGGAGAATTTTGAAAATTGAGTCAAGCTTTTGTCAAAATAAGATGATTTATCTTTTTAAAAATTGTAAAGTGTTGAAAAGTTGATGACTTCGAATATTTTTGAAACTTGGTTTCTATAGGGGTTATAGTTAGCCTAAGGATTTGGATAGGCTAGCCTATTGAGTGATTTTGCATCAGCTAGGCATTTAACTAGTTGATGTGTCGAACATTGAATTATTAACCAACCAAAGGGTTTCACCAGCTATTCGAACTTAATATTTGTTTTGGATAGATTAGATGTAATCTATTTACAAGTGTAAAGTCTAACAAATGATTAAACATAATTATAATTCTAGAAACGGAGTGTGACTAATATAATAGTCTAATAATAAAAAACAAAACTTCCGTGACATCAGTGGCCATTTACAACCCCTTTTCAACTCCAACTCGTAGTTCTTAATGACTCTGCTGTTTTAAGGAAAAAAAAAAGTCTAAAATGTATTTTTTTCATTTTTTTTAAAGTTGCCGTTATGTTAGTATCTGAGATCGATGAAGTTGAGGTTATTAAAAACTAGTGACAAAGCAAGTCATATTGGATATGGGATAATTAGGCTTGAACTTATGATGTCCCCCGTGTTAAAGTGATACTCTACCACTACCACTGTGTTATATCCTTTCCCTTTTTTTCTAGTGAGAAATAGAAATGACTAATCCTAAGATAGAGGATCAACAATCTCAACATTATTATCCTTGAACAACTTAGAGTTGGGTCTTTTTTTTTGCAATTTTATGAATACAAAAATAATGGGAAAATTGATTCAATTATCAACTGCTCCCATAAAAAATAGGATTGACTATGAATTCAAGCCATAACATATGGTTTCATAAAAGCGTATGATTTTCTTGATCCAAACAAAATAGGTTTTACATGAAGAAGATTTGACTCAACACGTTCTATTAGATATAGGTAGGAGAAGACTTCGACTCATTATTCTTTAAAAAAAGAAAATAGAGAAATCATAACCAAATCAAGATGATATGGATGAATCCCTTCTTCTTGCACCAAAGATTTACCATTTATAAAGGAACTGACTTTACAACTCATTTCTATTTATATTCAAGAGTTTTTATATATTTTCACACCCCTTTGAGACCCTAAAAGATGGATAAGTCTTTTTTTTTAGGAAAATATACAAGATTTGCCACTATAAAAATAAAAAGGCTAATGTTAACTCACCATTAACTATTTATTTATTAACTACATTTATGAATTACGAATTTCATATTAATAGAAATAAAATACATATCTATCATATCAAGACAAAATTTATAACTTATTATCCTCTTGCTTAGCAGGCAAAGATTGACCTATATGAAAAGGATGACTCATTCAAATCAACATGAGAGTCCAACTGCATCTCATTTTATAATCCATGTTGTCTATTCGAAAGAGGTTGACCTTCTTGCTTCTCTAACGGTACAATCCTCTTCTCACTAAGCCCCTTTCTCCTCGTTCCAAAAAGACAAAATATAGGACTAGTGTTAGCAGTTCATCACAAAAGAAAGGACTTATTGAGCCTGGATCACTAACTAATACTAATAGAACAAAAAAATAGTAAATAAGTAAGAAATATCTTTTATGCATATTTTTCCTAATTCCGTTGCTACCGTGTGCTTTACACAATCGATTGGATTAGATAGATATCCCTTCAATATAACATAGTTCATTGAAAGGATCTCAGAGACCCACCCAAGCACAAAAGCCATGATCTTTCAAAATTTTCTATTTGAAGAGTGCAAAACTATTTGGATAAGCATACACTAACCAGTCAATTTAGGATCCAATTCGAGATTTTCCATAGGAGGTACCGAGAAGGAATCATAATGTAATAATATTGATTTATACATATATAAAAGAAGAGGTTCTCTATTGGTTCAATCGTTGAACCTATGAGACAGGGATAGCAAAAGAGGAAAAAAAATTGAAAATTTCACATAATACTTTTTTTAATGAAAAAATTAATATGATTTTTTTGTACCCTTCGTTTAATGAGAAAATGAGTTTGAATTTACAAGATCAAATCAAACCTAAGAGACTTAACTGATTATGAAAGGGAATATGAAAAAGAGTCTATAAAAAGAGTCTATAATAATAATAATAAATAAATAAATAAATAAATGAAGTAAACTTGGAAAAAAATATCTTTATGGTCTCGAAGAATGAGGGGTAAAGGGATTGATTAAAAAAAATTTCATGTTCTTATTGTAATTTATAAGAAAATTATTAGATCATGATTGGATTCACAAATGTTTGATAAAAAGAAGAATCTTATCCTGTTAGAATAATCAAAAAAAGAAAGTTGTTCAATTAGAATATGAACATGCGACTAAATTTGTTCTAACAATAATAATAAAAATAAATAAATAAATGAATAAAAAGCAAATGAAGTAGAAGACTTTATATTCCAAATGAACAAATTTAAACTTGGAAAAAAATCTTTATGATCTCAAAGAATGAAGGATAAAGAGATTGATTGTAAAAAATTTCATGTTCTTATTGTAATTTATAAGAAAGTTTTTAGATCATGATTATATTCACAAATGTTTGGTAAAAAGAAAAATCTTCTCCTTTTAGAATAATCAAAAAAAGGAATATGAACATATGACTAAATTTGTTCTAATTACTCAATCGGGACATAATGAAGAAAGAAGCTTCTCGAAAGAGACAAATCTCATCTCATTGCTCGCCTGCATCAATTAACATCTTTAAAGTGCGGTAATGTGTCACACATAGCTTATTAGTATATGTGACTATACAACTTGAATCTTCTATCAAACGAGCATTTGAGATAACATTACAGTTAAGTAATGGGACAAACAAAACATGATTCAAAACCATTGCCCATTAGGCAACCCTATTGAAGTCACTGCTATGTCACTCAAATTCATGAGAAGAGCTTTGTTTCTGGTCATGTGTTGAAGACACGCAGGTATCTAACAACCAATTACGAGTCAAGTATTTCTTGCTGCTTAGCTTTTTCGTTGTCGCAGGCCTTTTCATGTTTTTGTATCATTGCAATAAGCGTTGCCCAATCTTCACCCGAAAAAGGAAATCCCCTTCGGTCAGTATCGGTCAAGACGATTTCTCCTTGTGTTGAGGTACTGCTAGAACTCACTTATGTATTGTTTGATACAGCTGCAATTTCCCGACACTTCCACAATTCCACAGCTTTGACAGTAGCACTCCTGCCTCCTCTTCCCAAAGTCCACCACTTCGGATATCCAACGACTTGATAGCAATCCTTCACTCCATGTCTCGTCTTTTTGGAGTTTAAACATATCACTTTCTCACTCCCAACTTGTTTCTTCACTCGAGTCGTGGCTTAAACAGCAAAGCCATAGCTTCTGATCTGTCTTCTCATGCCCGGACCACTTGTTTGTGATGTTCCTATTGAATTATAATAAAATACACACAGCTCATGGAAGGTAAAGGGTCTACGCTGAGAAGATTGGAAATAATTATTCCATAAACTGTCCCGTCGAGACCCGTTAGAAATTCGTGAATTCTAGACATCTCAGCCAGAGATTCCTTCTCCAATTGGCATGCGCCCTTGTCGCATCTGCGCATCAAAATCTTGGCACAGCCAACAAGTTCTTCCCACATGACCTTCAACTTCCCGTAGTATGCTACTACATTCTGTCCCTGCAGCTATAGCCACTAATTCGCTTTTTTAACTGATGAGTACGCCTTGTGTTTCCCACATAGAAGCATTCCTTCAAGCATCCCAAAGATCCTTCACATCTTCAATATAGGATATCATAGATTGAGTCGACGGGTTAATGATAACCACGATCCATCTTACCATCATAGGGTTGACCATGATCCAATCTTCGAGATTGGCAAAATCATTCACAGGTCTCTTCACAACTCCTTAGGTGGAGGAGTAATCTGCGTAGCTTCACAAATATTCAGATGTTTCAAGTCCAGCTAGCATGTTTGAAGATTTGTTATCAGGATGATAGATAGACAGTAATCTAAAGAATGCTGAAGACAAGTAAGCTTTGTTCTTTGAATAGTTCAGCAAGTAGGCTAAGAATAACAATAAGAATACCTTGAATTTCCAATTCCACGACCACTTTTTGAGATTTTCCATGTTACTTTCCAATAGATTCCTTATAACCAAAGCTTATCTTGATCTATAACTTTATGATGTAACAACATAAGAAATCTCATCCTACACATGTTTCATTCGATATCGACAATTACCGCTGACTGAATCCGTTTATAAGAACAAACTTTAAATTTTTATCTTGACTTTTTTCATTATATTAGGAGAAAAGCAATTTAAGTAGCACAATGGGACAAAGGTAGCAATTTTTTTTAACAAAATGGCCTTTGTTGATAGCATATATCTGTCATAAAAAAAAAACTTCAACAATCTTCTCTATACAACCTAGCCTGTGACAGTATCGTAACAATTGCAGTCATAACGAGTAATCCCTAGTCCCCGCAAAACTCTGCACCCAATTGAAATTCAGGCGTTCATAGCAAGTATAAGTTATCATATAAAGAGAACAACAAATCTCCTGACTTTGAATATTCCTAAGCACGATAAATTATCATATGTATTACAACACATGACATGATAAATGAGCCTCAATTTCTCTGCAAAACTGCTACAAAGTTGGGTTTTGTTTGATGTCGCGTCCACGCATATTTCACTTTATAAAATTTAGTAATACTCTAACTAGACAATTTAATATAATATGAGAATAAAACATATCTAATTTCTTTACATGTCATTGTTACACGGGGCTTTGATTTCTGGAAGAAACCAAAATTTGCAAGTACCATACTCTAGTCAAGGGCAAACATTTGGAATGGTCCAACGTTTTTGCTCATGTCGAAGGCAGAGTACCAGAATTGGGGTTTTAGTATTCACATGTGCATCATTTCAAACTAACAGAAATTGTAAAGAAAGCTCACCTACTTGTATCCTCTTATCCAAACAGGCACAGAGTAGATTAGGATCCCCAGAACAAATGAGAGGATAATGGTTGTCAGGGCATACACATAGGCCCTCCAACTTCTTGTACTTTCCTCCATTGCGTAGTATTCAGCCATGAATGTTGAAACTGTACTTAAACAACCCAAAAATCCCAACTGTATGCCGGCTGAAATAATGTTCCAAGACTTCGTATGCACCTGGATATTCATCACCTCCTCAATGACTCATAAATACACACTCATATAACCCAGTATTTAATAGGCAGTTAAGGGATAAAATTTCAGAAAGTTAAAAGGACGGGCCCCATTGATTTAGTGGGTTTTAGGAGAGAAAAATAGGAGTAACTTACAGCTTTTCTCAAAGTAGAGATTGCTGCCATGATGGCAGCTGCAGAGACATTGGCAGCTAGAGTACCAAATGGTAACCATTTGAAATGTCCCGTCTTTCCCAGCCCACGTCCGTTGAGTCGTGCTAAGAACCACCTAATCCAGACCCCTGGAGCTGCAACTATGCATGCGACCCATAGTTGGGCGCCACTGGCATTAGTGTTATAGTCCTCTTTAAGCTGTGTGCCACTCACGCTCAATAACAGAGCCAGTATCAGCAACAACACCACCATAACTAGTAAATGACGCTTCCAGCTGTCCACCCTCCAGGTGTTGCAGTTTCTATTCTTATTTAGCTTTTCGAGAAGCAACCTGAAACACTTGGCAGTTTCAACACCAAATTTGATGGAGTAGGCTGCCAAGAACAATCCTGCTAAAACGAAATAAAAATTGGCCAGATGAATGACACCTACTGATAAACAGCTCTTGCTCCATGGTACAAACATATCATGCAAAGTGCCACGTTACCTATCAAAATTCCAACCACAGAAAATACCCACTGACCATTAACACTGAGATCAAGCATTTTCTGATTCCAGCCACTGAATGTCGTGAGACTTCCCAAATAACCCGTTGTTAACCCAATGGCCAGATGTGTAGACACATAGGATATATCTCCTTTGAAAACGAAACCCCACCATCCCATTAAGAAAGAGCCGACCTAATAGAATAGGCAAAAACAATTCATTAAGGAAAACAAACAACAAAATTTTGATCAAGGAACAAGAGAGAATATTTTTGTTTCTTTTAAGAAATCAAGAATAGTTGATAGTAAGAAAAGTTCAGTTTCATCTAACACTCTCAGAATATATTTTAACATCTTAGTCCCCTCCAGCGCCCAGGGTCGCAGAGGTCTTGAATTTTGGAGAGACAAGTTGCTTACAGAGTCTTTAAATTACACAGAATGAAGAATCAAACTCTTAACTTTGAAGCATTCAAAGAATTGGAGGGAGACAAGTTGCTTACAGAGTCTTTAAATTAAACAGAATGAAGAATCAAACTCTTAACTTCGAAGCATTCAAAGAATTGGAGTTAACAATTGAGGGTACATAACTCCACTCTTGTCGATAAATATATTAATAATTAAATCAGTACAAGACTCTTGAAAATCCTAACATCTTGCACCTACAAAATGAAAAATTAATGGGATATGAGAACTGACCCATAAAATTATTCTGTATATCTTTTTCGTAAGGAAATTATTTATGTCTTGAAGAAACAATTTGCATATGAAAACAGTTGTCTTTGCTATTTTGTTTCTTGATGGCTTGGCCAAATGAAAGCCTTATAATACATAAAGAAACTAGAATGAAAGCACTAACCATATGAAAATCATATGAAAAGCTCCACTAGTTGCATTTTTAACAGAATTAATTCATGCATATCTTCAGCACAAAATAAGTTGCTTCAACCCTTACAATCAAGTATGATGGTGCTTGAACAGGAGAAATATGCGTGCCAAACTCATGTGATAATGTTACTTGGGAATATACATTGCAAAAGAGTAAATTTGTGTGAAAGAACAAGGGCTGCGCTTATGTTTTTGTAGAATAAGAGAGAGAGAGAGTGAGAGATACCATGTTAGAAGGAAGATCAAGGTATAATGGGGAGTGATCACTTGTAACACCAGCAATCCCAGGGCCAAAAAGTTTTTGTAGCAAGTACCTTGTCAGAACCTGCAACATGATGTTTCAAACATTAGTTTACACAAAATAGTGGAAGAAACGAAGCGTCTTCCATCATCAAAAAGTGAACTAAAGAGGAAATAATAAAAGTTGGGAAACGAGAGTGTGTAACAGGGATTTTGTCAACCAGTAACCGAAAATTAATTTACGCATGTACCAATGAGTCTCTCCTAACACTATATGATGCTAGCCTGTTAATACTTTCTAAAATTGCAAAAGCACACCACGCAACAAATACATTTTATCTGTCCAACTGTTCCTTCGTTCACTTTTTTCAACTGAAATTTCCCCTTTTTCTACTCTCATAACTTATTTTTGGATACCAAGCACCTAAACGATTATGGTAACTAAGGGTAAACAGTTCTCCAAACCTATAACACGAAGGAAGACAGATTCTTTAATTTGGCTAAAATGTCAAGTAATTTCATGAGCTCATTTCGACTAAACTTCCATACCATTGACATCAATGATCATCAAGTAACCAAGAACTACATATTCGTGAAAATATTATGCGATGACTAAATTTTTCAGATGTCAGTATTATCAATAACAATTTAGACACTTACAAGACGCTACCATAAAACTATTATCAAGGTTATAAGAGGAAAACAGTAAACAGATAATGCACTTTACAAAATCAAAGAAGTGCCAAGAATCCAGAAAAAATTTATGGGTATAACATTAAAGGCTCATTGTATATAAAACGTGACAAATATTACCCCAAGAATTCCAAAAACAGCTAGATAGACAAGAGATGTGACATAATCTGCAAATGGTGACAATGTCAGAGCTTTTTCCCTCTCCTGAACATAGAAGTAAGAAACAAATAAGTTTTACCCATATAATGAATAACTCAAAAAAAAAAAAAAAAGCAAAAGAATACCACGTTATCAAAAAAGACAACCTTAAACACAAATAGTCTAAAGCTCACTTGGACATTTTTCTTAAAGTCGACCATTGCTTCAGTAGATAAAGGAGATATAATTTCTTCTGGCTTGGGTGACACTTGAGAACCTGAATACAAAGTTGCTGCTGAAGCATTAGCTGTGAGCCCATTTGAATGAGACAAATTGCTTGATGATGGAGCCAAAAAAGCCCCGTTCTCCACTGAATTATCAAAGGAAAGTCTAATGTTGCTACCATCACTGTGAAGGCTACTGCACAAAGCCCTATCACCAATATCACCTGCCTCTGAAACAATTTCACTTTCTTTTTCATCACTTTGGAAGGAAAAACGTCGTGAAAAGTTCACAGAATGTCTGCCACTGCTAGCCCTACCAAAAGAACCACTTGGCCTTCGTTTAGACTCATGACTATCATGTTCCATGACTGTGAGAGAATGTCTGCCACTGCTAGCCCTACCAAAAGAACCACTTGGCCTTCGTTTAGATTCATGAGTATCATGTTCCATGACTGTGACTGACTGCGACTGCGACTGCAACTATGGACTTGCAAAGAGTTTACTTTCTTCTAGTATAACTGCAAAAGTAGAAAATCAAATACACATTTTTATGCTAAACACCAAAGAGAAGAGAAGGACTGATGCAAATGCTGATGAAAGGGTTGTTTCTTAAAATAATGGTGAATCATCTACCAAATCCAGTTGGCATTAGTCTATAAATTGATTAATCTTTTCGCATGACATAAATAATAGATGCGATAAAGACCATAATCATCTTACTAGATTTTAAATAGAATTATTTGGGTGAGGTGTCAGAAACCAAGTTTCAGAAACACTCATACATTCCAGTATAAACTGTAAAGTAATTACAGAATGTAGAAAATGAACTTTGACCCAAAATTTACACCTTAAGATTGAATATATGACGACAAATCCAACATTAAGAAAAAGAGGATAAGTTTAAACGTAAAATAATCAAATCATGTAACAATAGTTAAAGAATCTTTAAAAGCAACATCCCTAACCTCTATTCTTCTGGTGCACGAATTCTATTTCACCTGTCGGTTCTTCGTATAATCCTTAAGATTGAATCTATGATGACAATTCCAACATTAAGAAAAAGAGAATAAATTTAACCATACAATAATCAAATCATGTGGAAATAATCAAAGAATCTTTAAAAGCTACATATCTAACCCTAACTAGGATTTGTAGCTACTAAACATAATGCAAACAAAGTACAACCAATTAAATCTCAACATAGAAGAAAAAAGTAGAAGGTAAGAATAAGGTAAGATGTCACAGGCGCCTCCAACTTCTCCATTTTTAGACATCTTCAAGTTAGAATTAGCTTCACATGTCTTCTACAAAGTTGGTTTTCTAGTTTTTATCTTCAAAATGGCTCTAATATCTCCTAGATTGGAAAACTATGGAGAAAGTTGTACTAAATCAACTGTTATTTCTTCATATTCAACACCCACAAGACAATAAATTAAACATTAAAAACATAATATAGTCAATATAAAATATGTTATACACGTACCAAATACTAAGTAAACTAACCCAAAATAATATGTAAAATATAGACCTATCACACTTAATATCTATTCTTTAACTTCTATAAATCTCCATCGATTAGCTAGTGGTTCACTAGTTTGCAAATCGATTAGTCAATAATCTAATTAGTGCCACACTGGAAATCGGGGTAGGCTAGTTGAATCCATAAATAAACCAACTTTTAAGAAAAGTTTGAACGTAAATTTCCAATAATTTTTCCTAAAGAATTATAACACTCCATTATGATGAAGAAGTGATTCACAATAGTTTCAAAAATTTCCCAAAGTTTGAAAATCATGTGATTTTCTTTAAATTTCAAAACAAATTTTCTCTTTATGAGGAAATGATATATATTATGCCTTGCATATAAGTGAGCATATAATTATTGATCTACTAATTCATTTAATGAACAAGATAAGGTGTCAATGATTGTTACATATGGAATGACTCTATTATTTCTCATTCTTGGTCTACTTGACTTAAATCTTCTTGAATTGTATCTGAAACTCTAATTTATTCATTTAATCCTCTAATCACTTTTTCCTTTTATTGAACTTGATATCTGACCTTTTGTTTGAATATTTAACAAATTAACTTCCAATGATAATACATTTATTATCATTAAAACTATGGGTTAGGATCTTATTTGATCCAACAATCTCTTTGTATTGACAAAAGGGATACAAAATGATGATACTGATACTTAAATCTTTACAAATTAATGATGTATGGACTCACGAGGAGTATGCATTATATGTTAGTTTGACATAGTGGGAGTTTTGTTATTGTCATTTATCTTTCTTAATATCACTAAATATTGTATCATAATTAAAAAAGAAGAGATTGTTGGATCAAATAAGATTCTAACCCATAGTTTTAATGATAATAAATATATTATCATTAACATTTTTATCATTGGAAGTTAATTTGCTAAATATTCAAACAAAAGGTCAAATATCAAGTTCAATAAAGGGAAAAAGTGATTAGAGGATTAAATGAATAAATTAGGGTTTCAGATACAATTCAAGAAAATTTAAGTCGAGTAGACCAAGAGTAAGAAATAATAGTCATTCCATATGTAACAATCATTGACACCTTATCTTTTTCAACTAATCTCCTAGTAAGATTAACTAACAACCACTATTTACAAAGGCAAATTCTTTTTATATGCTTCAAACAACCACAAAAATGACATCCTTATTAGGGCTTAATTCAAAATCTAGAATTTCTCATCCTTTTTTGTGTGGAACTAGATTAGAAGCCTACTAAGAACTATTCCTTGTTCATAATTCTAATTTCTTGCACTTATACAATGAAAAATTAATGCGTTATGTGAACTGACCCATGAAATTATTTTGTATATCTTTTTCGTAAGGAAATTATTAATGTCTTGAAGAAACCAATTTGCATATGAAAATAGTAGTCTTTTATATTTTGATTCTTGATGGCTCGGCCAAATCAAATCCTTGTAATATGTAGAGAAACTATAATGAAAGCACTAACCATATGAAAATCATATGAAAAGCTCCACTACTTGCATTCTTAACAGAGTTAATTTATGCCATAACCTCTCAGTAGTTATGGAAAGAAAGGAACAGGAGGAAGTTTCAGTACAAAGAGCATTCCAAAGAAGTTACGGTGCAAACAATCATAATAACAGTTAATAGTTGGAAAATAGAATGTGTTTTAACTGGAAAAAGGATAAGTTGTTATAACTGAGAACAAATCTTACCTCGATTGAGCTTGACCCTTTGCTCCCAAGACTTCTCCTAGATGAATTCCAGGCCTAGCAAGGGTGGAAAAGATTAAAGGAAGTATGATGAAGTAGACTCAAGCATCCACAATGTAGATTCTTACCTTTGGTTTGCTGAATACGCTTAGTGGAAGATCGCCCTTGTGATTTCTGAACCCTAAGTCACGAAGTAAAGAGCGGATGGGAGGTGTGGTGTTGGTTTTTAACCCCTTTTGTAAAATGATGTCAAGTCTTGCGGACATCCCTGCTTGCAACGTTGTCTTCTCCAGAACCATAAATCACGAAGTAAAGAGCAGATAGGGGGTGTGGTGTTGGTTTTTAACCCCTTTGGCAAAATAACGTCAAGTCTTGTGGACATCCTTGCTTGCAACGTTATCGTTGGAGATGATGGCGCTTTTATAAGGGTATTTGTTTTTACTTTTATTTTTAATGTTTGTTTCTATTTTTAAATTTAGTTCAAAACTTTGTTTATTTAAAATTTTAATTTCTGTTATTAGTTTTACTTTCTTCCTATTTTTAAAAATTATAAAAAAGTATTTCTTATTTTTTTTATTATAATCTGATTTATTATTATTTAATATATTATTTAATTATTTAAATTTTAATAAAAATTATGAATATTTTAATTCGACATTATATATTTAATTAATAAAAATTATAAATAATTCAATTAATTTAATTTAATTTTTATAATTAAATTAATATGTAATTAAATTTTAATAACTATTAATAAATATAATTAAATTTAAAATATATAAACATTCAAATAAATTTTGATTTAATAATTAAAATATATTTTAAATAAATATTAGTTTATAAATAAAACTGAATTATTTAATTTATTAATA
>JANSVA010000004.1:34043077-34053871 GCA_025504915.1 Erythroxylum reticulatum
TTCCATCTATGGAACACATAAGGCATAAAAATGGATAAACATAGAAATTGCAAATCCTTGGAAGACAGGTTTATTTCTTTAATGTGCTTCAAATAACGTAGACCCACCAGACAGAGGTTCGAAATTTTGCATATTATATATGAATAAGAGAATGCATGGGCATTGGGGTGTACCTTAGGAATCCGGCCGTGGGTGCAGAGTACGCGTGATTTTGAGAGGGAGAATTAGGAATCTGGTCGTGAGAGGAAAAGGGAAAGAGATAGATATATACCCAAACATTGAACGAAAAGGGAAAGAGAAATGAAGCTGTTGACGACGGGTGGGGCGGCGACGTTGAGCAAAAGAATTTTCTGGTGGTCTGTAGATGAGAAAGTGCAGAGAGGAGTACGTATGGGAGGCGGGGGGCACGCGAGATTATTGAAGAAGACTTTCAAACCCAAATGATAAACGACTGAGTTTTAATTTTTTTACCAACACTTCCACGATGTTTACTTCATAAAGACGTCGTGAGATTTATTTGGCCACGTTTGAATAATAAAACGTCTCAATTACTTCATAGATTCCGCGTCGTCTGAGCTCAACGTCTCCAAAAACTCTTACATTTCCTGACGTTTAAAAAACGTCAGCAAAGGTGAGAGTTTTTTGCGATGTTTCACCAGTCAAACGTCGCAGAATCTATACTTTTTTGTAGTGAGTTTAGGGTTACTCGGATGCCAATTTTCAGTCAGATCAAGATGATAATAGATCAAAGTTAGGGTACATTTTTATTCTTTATGATGGTGCAGTTAGTTGGAAGAATTCTAAACAACCAACCATCGTAGATTCAACGGCCGAAGCAGAGTACATTTCAACTTCAGAGGTGGCAAAGGAAGCAGTTTGAATCAAGAAGTTTATCACTGAACTTAGAGTGGTTCCTAACATTGTTGAGCCCATAGTATTGTATTGTGACAACAACGGTATTATTACGCAAGCAAAAGAACCCAGATCTCATCAACGGTCCAAACATGTACTTAGAAAGTTTCACTTGATCAGGGAGATAGTGGAGCCAAAAGACATAATATTGGAGCGAGTTCCCACTGAAGAGAATCTAGCAGATCCTCTTACTAAGCCACTATCTCAAAAGAGACATGATAAATATATAGATGGCTATGGTATTTGATACATTAGCAATTGACTTTAGTGCAAGCGGGAGATGAAGAGCAATTTGTGAAAGAAAAATTAATTTAATTAAGTTGGACTTAATTATAAAGTTTGAGAAACTTTAGAAATCAAATATGTGATATTTGATTTTATTAAAATTAAATTAATTAGAATTAGAATTTGATTTTAATTATAATTAAAGAGTTTTAATTTTAATAAAAGACTATCTTATTTTTTTTATTTAAAGGGAAGAGCTTTATAGAAGCTAGTCCTTTTGTCTTCTTCCTCCAAAGAACAAGGTATAATTTCTAAATCGAATTTTATTTTATTCAAGTTTAATCAATTATCAGGATCCACTCAGAATCCGTAAAAAAAAAAATGTTTTCCGCTACGTCCGTGATTCGATCACGGTTGGATTCCAACATCTTTTTGTAACATGTTGAACCTATTTCTTCTTAATTCATTTTCTATTTCAAAAAATAACTTAATCCTCTAGTTTAACAAGATTAATGAACAGTTGACATCCCTAATATAGTTGCAATATATAGTTATCACCTTTCCGGATTATCCCCCAACTCTAGCTTATTTTGGACGGTACTCCACCATATAGACAACGAATTAAACCTGTTTTAAATATTTCAAGTCAACATTTAATATATAGTATAGTACAACCTATAATGTAATTTGGTCGTTCGTGCTTAATGCCTTTCACAAAGTCTTAACCCTTCGCGCTTTCATAAGTCAGCAACTCATCGACATTTGACTTGTTCATCCTTTAACATGCCTACTCTGTGTTGTTGGTGTACCAAGTCTTGGCTAAGACTTGTTAAGTATTGAAAAATCAATAAGCACTCCCTTCTAAGTAAGTCTTCATGCATTCTAAAACATGACATAAATAAAATTTTGTTTTCCGAGTTAATTTCTGAAGCATAGAGTTGATTAGGTATTATTCAATCGTATCTTTTAACGTAGCAGGTAACAGGTATAACTTCAACTAATCCACCTCTTGCATAGGTTTACGTGGATTTTTTATTTATTTACTAAGTTTGATGTATTTAAGTTTTTATCTTAATTGGTCACTGCTCTATGGAATCGATCAAGCTCTAGAGTATCTTATACTGTTGTTTTCGGTTTCTGTCAACAAATCTTACGCTCTATTAATATAAAAAGATGAGTAATATCGAAGAAGACGAACAGATAGGGGCTTGCATCTTTGACTGAAATTTAAGAATAAAGCTTTGGGCAGAGGCGTAAACCAAAGCATTTTCAGAACCCAAATACACTTTCTTCACAGGAAGAATAATGCATTTCTGAACGGTTGACTTTACTCTTATCGAGTTTATTGCAGCATTTTTAATGTACCTGGTCTGTGGTCAATAAAGTTGAACAAAGTCTGAGCAATCCAGTCAACTTCTGCAAGTCCATAAGACCTGGTCTTGGTCTTAACATGTTCAGTAACGGCAGAGAGCATTGGGGCACGATTTTGGTGGAAGAAAATACCAATTTCGTTGGCCAAGACACCCATATTACACTTCATATGTAGGAAATTGTAGCAGAAGAGTCGCCTCCTGCAGTCAACCAAGAAAGGAAAAGAAAATCTGTGAACATTCTGTCTTTCCACTGAATTAACAAAGCATGTGTTTAGCCATAGTTAATGAGAACTTTCTCTAATGATGAGGCTTTACTTGTATAAGATAATTAGACTTAAGAGTTCTGTTGCTGGATGCCAACCTGAAAGCGCCGTACTGGAGAGAAAACCAACCTTAAAACAAATATATTCATTTATTATATAATATATAGGAAGGAACATTACAAAAGGCCAATCATAATGATGCCAATGTACAGTTGGCCTATAACTGCCAACGCAAGATTCTTAAGAGTAGAGAGATACCTAGACGGTGATGTTGTGGAGATTTTCCCACACCATAAGTTTCTTTTGTCTTTTTTGTTTTCTTACAATTTCCAATATATTTATTCTATATAAGAAAGTTGGGTCTAAAACGACAAGTCGAATAGTCCACGGGGACACCCTACCCTTATTAAATCAAAGTTGTAATGCTGGAATTAGGTGGAAATCTAGGTAATAGCTCCCATCTTTCTCTCTTAATTTATGATTAAACAAATCAATAATACAGGTAGTAAGGTCGTGACCCCTGATGTGTGCTTTGATCCCTAATCTTACGGTTGAGGTCCCACCTTAAGATTCCTATGGCCACCATAAATCGTGACGGTTGGTTTAGAGAACATTACTAGGGGAAATTAAGACGACTTGTCAAACGGCTGAAACGGTCCCCCACACGTACAGATATGAAAGCAAGGAAAAGGTTGAAAGCCATTAACTAGTGACAATATCGTTTTAGAATATCTAAAGTGCATCTTCACCTAATCCTACCAATTTTTACTCGTTATAATTTACATGCCACTTCATCAGTATTTATTATTGATTAGAAGTGAATTTTGTTATTCGTCAGATTCAGTAAAATTAGTAAAAATGAAATTATCAATAGACATAAAAACTAAATCAAAACCATTTCCACATCAATTTACAATAGCCTTCAAAATTAAGTTCAATTGAGAATTTTTAGGTCAGGATAATAATAATAACAACTCAATAAACCTGAGATTTAAAAAAACCTAACAGTATGTAAGTTGTTTTTGACCACTCCTATGAAATTTTTTTAAAAAATACAGTAACAATAACATCAACAATTTAACTCTGAACTTATAACTTTTTGGTCACAAAATAAAAATTAGTGATGAAATATCATCCTTGCAAAAGTTGGATTCTTTCAATATAGTTTATACTTTGCTTGCTTAAAAAGTAATTTGTCCACTTAAAATACGAGAGACAAATATTGGAAATGGCAATTGGCCAAGGAAAGAAAAGAAGAGATAGTTGCTTTGAAAGTGCCATATAGGAAAAGGCAGTGATATTTTTGTCAAAAGGGTTAGCTAAGCTGCTGCCACCTCCCCCTTCTCCCACTTTGCCTTTGCCATTACGATTCCTAATATCATTGGCCTGGATTTTGTGTAGGTGACCCTTCTTGTCCACGCCACACCCAAACGTTAATGTACAGCATAAAATTGTGCAAACATATGCTTTAATTTTATATCAACTTTCTCTACACATGTTGCCCTGTAAAGTTTGTATCAGAGTTCTCTTTTGGGACGCCAACTTTCCATTTCCGCCAAAAACAATATATTTCATTCCATTCTTGTAGCTGAAGTTTATTTTTGTTCTGCAATTCCTCTGATGATACAGCTCATTGAGTCAACTCTAAGAGATGGGCATGAGTGCCTTCTGTTCCTTCTCTGCATTCTCATAGAATTTGCTTCATATATCCTGGCTGCTGCGACTCGTTTTCTCCAACTCATAATGACATGATGTTAAGGGAGAATTGTACCTAATAATTGACAAGCAGCATTTACGAGAAAACTACTAGTAGGTTTAACTATAAACTTCTAACGCCAGCCACCCTAAAAGCTTGTGGCTATGGTTCCATGGAAAACTGTTTATCATTATAGTTTTGCTGTTTCCTAACACGAAGAAACGTGCATTTTCCGTCGGTCAGTGAACCTTTTAACCAAATTGTGTTCGAATTGCCAAAAAGTTAATGGCAACAGTCTCATTATTGAAAATTGGAACGAAAACGAGGCAATATTTCGTTTTTAACACTTTCTTACTCTTTTCCTTTCCTGTCTTTGCTTGTGTAAATAAGGAAATCTGGTTGGAGTCTATCATCCCATTCATGTGAAACATCATACAAGGGATGGATGGAAATGCCTGTATGCCAACATTTTACAAGAAAATTGAGAACATTCCTGTCCTGAGATGGCCATTGTCCTGGTGTTTTAAATGGCAGAGGCACAGGAAAAATAGAGACATGAAGTATATAAATATGTAAATAACGCGATTTGGAGTTCTTTAACTAAAAGTACAAATTCAAATTGAAGCCTTAAAGAGCTGGATGATGATTATTTTGTGGGATTTTATTTTCTTGTGGGGTTCGTGATGTTACAATGTGTCATATGTGTGAGACGGGTTTCAAAATTTCAAGGTCACATTGTATTCCTGAGAGGTTGAAATCCACACCCCTCATCTTTAATCGGTGGTTTTTGGCTGTTGGGGTCATTCCATCAATTCCAATTTTCTAAATAGCCGTTTTATTAAAAATCACTTTGGCTCATTAAAAAGAGGGAGCTAAGCTGGCCTCATACTTTGAAAACTTTTACTAAAGCCAGACCCCTTGTTTATAAGCAATTGCAACAGCAAAAGAAAAGAAAAGAAAAGAAAAGAAAAGCAGCCCATCATAGCTATCAAAGCAAAAGCAAAAGAAGAGAGAGAGAGAGAGAGAGATATACGGAGAGAGCACCGAGAGAGAACATAAACAGAGAATTTCAAAGAAGAAGGGTTTCTGTGGAGCTTGGTGCAAAAAAATGGAGCAACCACAGCAACAAAACCAACTACTGGTACAAACCTCAGGCAGTCTTAGCTTCAGCAGTCAAATGTCTAAAGAAGATGAAGAGATGTCAAGGTCTGCTCTTTCCACTTTTAGGGCCAAAGAGGAAGAGATTGAGAGGAAGAAGATGGAGGTTAGGGAGAAGGTCCAAGCCCAGTTGGGTCGTGTTGAGGAAGAAACCAGACGTTTGGCTACTATCCGTGAGGTGGGTTCACAAGCTTCCGTCTCAAAATCTTAGATTTCATTGTTTTATTGGGTAATCAGCTGAAATTTGTGAGATTTCCGGGTTCAAATATGAGAAAGTTTGAATCTTTTTTGTTTCTGCTCTGTTTTGTTTTTGTATGGCTTCATTTTGTCGGGAAAATACAATTTTACAATATTAAAACATTGAAAATGGAAGGAGCAATTTTTCTGTTCTTTCTGGAAATCTGTGGTCGCCACTACTGCCAAAATTACCTGCAAGTCTTGGGTATGTTTTTAGCAAGCAACTGATAACCTTGAGGCCCTTTTCAGACGCTTTTAAATTTCACAACTCAAGTCAATGTTTCACACCCGGATCCTGGCAACTTATGGCACTGGATGGCTGATGTTAGTTTAGCTGAAGCCTCTACCCATCCTATAACAGAAAAAGCTTTGTAATTTGTTTCAGCTCAGCAAGTCTATGCCTTCATGCCTTCGGTTCTAGTTTTCTCTACATATTTTGTGGATGGTCTTAACTTATTAGAGCTCTCAACTCAAAAGGTCTCTGCTTTTTAGAAATCAAAGCTTTGTTGTTTGGCAAGTAATTCCTCCAGTTTTTACCAATTGTTTTTTTGTTCTGCAGGAGCTAGAATCTTTAGCAGATCCCATGAGGAAAGAAGTTGCGGTGGTCAGGAAGAAGATCGATTCGGTGAACAAAGAACTAAAACCACTAGGGCATACTGTCCAAAAGAAGGTAAAATTTTTGACTTTACTAAATCTTTGTGACAATAAACTGTATTATAATTGCAGGTATTTGGCTAATAGGTCCAAAAGATTAAATTTATTGTGCTAGAATATGACAAAAACTGGAAGGACCACTAAATTTGGATTATTTTTTGTCACAGGAGAAAGAGTACAAAGACGCTCTTGAGGCGTTCAACGAGAAGAACAGGGAAAAAGTGCAGCTCATAACCAAATTAATGGAGGTCAGTCTGTTTCTTTTCCGTTCTTGAATAGAGCAGTTTCATTCGTGGCAACTCGGACAAAGAAATGCTATAGTATGCAAATATCTTGGCTTGCTCATTACAGATTCACTCCCATTTTGTTAAGATTGTCAGTGATGGCTGAGAAGTTATTTGTATATGTAAAATTGCATGGCAATTTGAAATGAATTCTTCTTCTAATGATTTTTTCAATTTATGCATAAAATTAAACATTTTATCGTTTCCTTGATTTGATCAGCTGGTGAGTGAAAGCGAGAGGTTGAGGCTGAAGAAGCTGGAGGAGCTGAGTAAGCACATCGAGACAATACACTGATGATAGCCTAGTGCTCTTTAACTGATTAGGCTTGTGTGATGTATTTAAAGTGACCTCTATATATTCACATTATCAGTGTTTCCTTTTCTTTTTTTTTTCTGGGTTTGGCGTATTTTATTCATGCTTGTTCTGTTAGAATTTGATGGTGTTCTAGCTCATTTAGGTGGGGGGAGACCCTTAAAACAGGTTTGTAACTAAATGTATCTTTGACTCTGCATTTTGTTCTCACACTTTCCTTTTGTCCAGCATTGTACTGTTTTCATTTTGGGATGAAGTCCTGGGACAAAAAAAGGTTCAATTTCATTAACAATTCATTTTGTATATCTTTGTTTGCCTGAAGATGATTAATGATGTAATCGATTGGGATATGATAAATCAACAAATTGCAGTGAAGCTTTATCCTGTACTGACGTGCTCATGAGATTCTTCATTCTCGTTTATCATCAAGGTGGCATCAACAATTCAGTACTATTTAGGCATAAGAAATTACTTACTATTGGCTCAACCTTACACACACGCGAGCCGAGGTCGACGTTGAAGTGTGGGGAACTTCAAATGTCTTTGGTCTGGCAAGCCAAGAAAAAGTGTCCCTTGGCCTCCTTAACATAACGCATCCAATGCTCTACGTATCAGTCTAAACCATCAAAAGAAACAA
Organism: Erythroxylum reticulatum; assembly: GCA_025504915.1. Classification (NCBI taxonomy): domain Eukaryota; kingdom Viridiplantae; phylum Streptophyta; class Magnoliopsida; order Malpighiales; family Erythroxylaceae; genus Erythroxylum; species Erythroxylum reticulatum. The sequence continues at coordinate 34,050,830 of JANSVA010000004.1, forward strand.
CAATAATCACGCTCTTATCTCACCAAAGTTTCGGGGAAGCCGATATGTAAAAGTTATAGAAGGAACAAGAGATATAGGGAAGCGTCTGCTGGAAACATTCTGTTTCTATTATTCTCGGTAGAACTCTTGATGGATCATTTAACTTCCATCTTATTCATTTTACTCTTCTGATGAGGTCATAACTCTCTTACATTGAAAGAATACTCCGTGGATGGCTAATTGAAAGGACCCTCGAACGAGGGTCTAATTATGGCGCTTAATGCAGGAATTGACTGTGATTAAAGAACTAAAATGCGTGCACACAAAAAATGATGTTGTCGTCGGGGTGACGTGGTCTGGCAACTAATCACATTAAAAGCTCCCATCCCCTTCTGTAGTAGATAGCTTACCAAATCCCAATTTTCTTAATTCAAGTGTCTTTTTATTAATGCAGCTGCCGATGGTCCAGGCTTGTCAAAACGTCAAGCAAAAGAGCCTTTCGGACATTTCACGTTGAGGACAGATAGATGAATGGGCAGTTAGAGAGAGAGAATCGAATGGTAGATCATAGATCATACAAGGTGAATGAAAACCCAGTGTAAAAGAAGACACTTCTTTTGGTTTAATGTGAAGACAAAATCCTAAAAGTTTTTGCCACCCGGCAATCATATACAAGAACCATGTCACTTCCACTTCTTTGTCGGGAAGCACAAGCCAGACCTCATCATTTAACAGCCTGCAATACATATTGAAGCATCCAAATTGGTTGTTTCTGTGGCCAGAAAAGATCCGGTCTTCTGCATGCCACCAAGCGGATTCGGCCATAAGTGTACAGAATCTTTCACTTGAAACCATCAACCTTTCCTTTTTGTTGGGTTCGACCAAGAGGCTGAATAGTTTTAGTAGGAGGGACGGCTGTTTGAATTCGTTCACATGTGAAGAAGAATCACTGATACTGGATTATTTCTCTTTTGTCAGTTCCATTTGTTATAATCGCAGTTCTATTTTGCTGGTTTTTTTTTTTTTTTTAATCCGAAAGCTTTTCCCTTTGATTCTATATGCTCCAAGAAAGGAGATAAATTTGTGCGATGTTTTGCAAGTTTGACACTGGAACGATTCAACAATCTTCAATTGGGAGCCATATATAGCTAGAAAACCCAACTTTTGTCTCAAAGTCGGGGGTCGATGATGTTCACCATTTCCAACCACTCAATCCAACATCGGAATTTGGATGACTTCGTAGAATGACCAATTGTCAAGAAACAGGCTCTTGTCAGCTGCCTTTTCCTCCCTACGAAATTATTTTCGATCACCTTGTCCTGTTCTTCGGAAATGAGCCGAATTGTCAAATTACACAAAATCAAAATATGGTATGATTCCAATAGCGACCTTCCAATGTTTTAGTCTTCTACAAAAATGTCGTCTACATAGTGTCTAGCGATTCTCCTTTTCTAAGCAAATTCCACGTTTTCCGCCACTGAGAACGTCTTAATGGCTGCTGGGTGATGTCACTGCCAAGCCTCAATTGGTCAGTTGGAGGTGGGGTCTCGCGTGTGACTATGAAAAGTTCTAATAGCAGCTTCATTTTGAAACCCTTTATGATTTGACTCTTTCTACATTCCTGTTGTGTTTTAAATATAGAATTCAGGGGCTTAAAATAGATCACCCGTTAATATTTACAACTTTAATTTTGTAAATTGTCAATATAACAATGTAATTAAAAAATATTGTTCAATATATTTTGATAAAATTGATCAAAATTATATTTTGATTGTTGAAATAATATTGAAAAAGGGAATCTATTTCTCTAATTATTAAACCGTAGAAACTATCCTTTTCATCTTCCAGTGCCCTTTAGCAGACACGAAGGCCTTGACAAAGCTTACAGAACATTTTCAAACGGACTAATAAAGCTCGTATTTGGGTCCATCTCGAAGAAAAAGTAAATGTTGCACAACAAGAGTTGGGCTCTTCTGTTAATGTTCAGCCGCCTGAATAAGCAAGCAAGCCAGAATCACATTTGGAGTTGGTTTGTTATCATGACTCTAGTTCAGGATCAATTCTACATTTCTTGCAAAATTGGGTGTGTACAAAAAATCCAAGGAAAATGTTCAATGTACTAGGCTCGTCTTTTACTAAACAACATTAGCTTTATTTAATCCACTTTGGTCGAGTAGATGCGTGAATGGTGTGCCAAGTCCAAGGTGGTTCTGGTGTGAAACATAAGCGGCATGGAGGAACATTCCTAGCTTAGTCCCAAAGGACATGCAGCGACAAGACCTAATTATTGCCCTCATCACTCAAGTGGTCAATTGCTATTTCTTGAACCCTATGTGTGTTTCATCACATAAAATACAAGCTAGCATAAAGAACAATCCATCCACCCATATTCTATATCTCTGGGTGCCATTATTTTGGTTTTTATACGAAGCACCTCACGACTGGATGAAAAGAACGCACGGCAGAGGAAGGGCATGCTTTTGTGTCATTTTCAGATTTTCTTGCTACATGTGGGTTTGGATGTCCCCTGTAATGGCGACCTAGTCAATTGCTAAATAGATCCGCCTATGAATTCGTGCACCTATTTTGGCCTTCATGTTTGTCAAGGGAACATTAAGAAAAATGTGATTGAAACAGAGAAGAAGTGCAAAAAGAGAAAAATCCTTAGCCGTTATCTGTTTCGTTATTCAATCGGATGGAGCGAGTTATCACATCGCCATGATAGAACAATGTTCCTTTACCTTTTAACATTATAAAAATGGATTTCCTTCTTGTGATTTGTGAAACAACTTGGAACCATAAACAAAATCATTACATCTCACTTTTATGCCTAATCTTAATCAAATATGTATACATCCAATATAATATACTGTATTAATGCTTTCAGAACAAATTGCATTAATGCTTAAATGATTAACAAGGAAACTCCACTAAAAATAGGAAGTACCTTTAGGTATCAGATTTTGTGTAACAAAATAATGTCATTTTATGACAGAAAGTAGGGTTGAAATAGAGTGATTGAAAAAGAGCATCTGAAACTGTACCTTTAGCTTGACTATCAAT
>JANSVA010000004.1:34065922-34076128 GCA_025504915.1 Erythroxylum reticulatum
CAATCCTTATATAAGATAACTTTGGTGACCTCAAGTCAAAGGATCACTTATTCAATCATCACAATGAGAATTTTATAGACGTACAAGTAATGTTCTAAATAAATTTCTCATGATGGGATTGTTGAGTGAACTTGTTCTCTAACAATCACCCATATGTTTGTTTAAGTATCTCTATACTTTAGCCTATAAGATCGACTACTTCCTTCATAAGGAAAAACATAACATATGATAGTCTTTTTATATTCTATTGATGTCCGATCTTAACAGAACAATTAAGGGATAATACATTAATAAAGTATGAATCTTATAATTATAATCTCATTATAATTTAATTTGCAGTGTACAATTATCTCATAGAATTTATCATATGCATCTAAACATGTACAAAATAAAGAATGCTTTTAAATAATTGTCACTAAATTATAACCAAAGCGATTAGCTATAGGTTATAAACTAACAAACACATCAATGAGTTAATGGGAAACTTGATTTTGTCCTTTGTAAGTAATCTATCGTTTATTCCCATCCATAGTGCAAAGGAGTAGGTTGGTCTTATGTCTATATACCACACTAGTTTCATGCACTTTACTCTTAGTTATAGTTCTTTCTGCTAAAGGAATTTACAAGCTTTGGTGCTAAATTTTCCAGATTTAACAATTATTCACTTAACTTTGTCTTGTTCTCTCTAATTGCATCTTGGTGCCTGATTCAATATAATTTCGACTCCCCTACAGTTATGGTAAAGCAAAGTCCACTGATTGTTGTTAATCAAACTGCTTCCTCGAGTACCTAAGGAGACCACAAGTTTTAGGTATTAGATTTCCATCACTTTGTACAAAGGTCCCTTGCAGTGCCAATTGTCATACTAGAATTGTGTACTATTTACCATCTCCAATTTTGTGGAACACCATGCTTTGCATCCACTCCCTTGTGCCTAGAATTTCCCTTAAAGTCCCTGACATGCCCTACTTATGCTTCAAAGTCTATATGCTATCATTTTTAATGAATAAGTTATATATCCATTTCACCAAAAGATCCTCTTTTTTGCTGCACAACCACCATAGGTTCTTTGCTAGACAAGCTCTATTGATCAACCTAGCATAATGGACCAAACTATGCTGTGGGGACTGAGGCTGCCTAAATTGGATCAAAGAGACCCACGTGCCCAAAAGTAGCTACAAGAACAGGAATGCCAACGCCTATGGTTGAGTGAACAGGACTTGTTCTCGAAGAACTCAATTGTAAGGCATTTTCTACCTTAGATAGATGCCAGGATAAGGATTCCAAAAGAAAAACCTTCCTTCTTTGACGTCGTAATCCTAGGCCTCCCTGCTTCTTTGATCTGCATATTTTACTCTAATTTATTTTGGCGTTGCTTTTACCTTGATCTGATCCATTCCAAAGGAACTCCTAAAGTTTCCTATTTATTTCCTTGAGTATGCTATTGGGTATTCAAAGATGACGTAGCCAGTTGTTGGTAATATTTCAGAGTATTGAATGCATAAGTTGGAGCCTACCTCCATAGCTTAGGAATCAATTACTCTATCGGTTGATTTTCCCATGAATGGATTCCACCAAAGGTTTGCAATCAATTGCACTTAATCTTCTTTGTGATATTGCGACCCTTAGATACTTGAAAGGTAATGTTCCTTGTCTCACCCATATTTCTCTTGCTTTGTGCACTTCCACATTGTTGTAATTACTTGAAAGATAGTAGCTGCTCTTCACAGGGTTACTCTGTAGCCCTAACATTTCTGAAACTCATCTATGGATTTCAATAATAAGTTATGGATTTTTACCCAGCCCTACAAAACAACAAGTCATTTACAAAAGGTAGGTGTGTTAGTTTTATACCTTTGCATCTATAGTGGAATTGGAATTTAGTGTGTGTTCTCATCATCCTTGCAAGGTGAATGGTCAAGGCCTCCATTCAAATGACAAATACGTAAGGGGAGAGAGGATCCCCTTGTCTGAGCCCTCTCCTAGCTTTTATCAGTTTGGTGGGTTCCTCATTTACCAAAATAGTCATAATAGCAATAATGATTCATATCTCCACCCACTCTCTAAACAAATTTGGGTATTCTGCAGATTTCATGATTAAAGAGAAACTCCTAGTTGACTGAATCATAAGCCTTAGCTATATCCATTTTAATGGTACAATTTTTCGTCTTCCTTTTAGAATGATAACCTTCTAGCAATTTTTGGCTTATGTGTATATTAGTACCCACCGTTCTCCCCTTCAAGAAGGCATTTTGCTCGGGACTGATTATTTTCTCCAACTGGTTCTCAATCTAGTTGTCGGAATCTTTGTAATGATTTTGTACAAGAAATTGCAATAGGCAGTAGGTCTAAAATGCTCTAGTTTTGTTTTATAGCTTTGTTTACGGTTGAGACACACATATTTCTTATTTCACTCCTTTAGGAAGTTGATTAAGGTGTATTTACAACTTGACAGTTGTCATAATTTTCTTTTGCAATTTTAGGGTAAAAGATACCAATTTTCTATATGAATTTATAAATTTACATAAAATAATATGTAATAGTTATCAATTTTAAATTAATATGTTTATGAGTTTAATAATATAATAATTAACTCTTCCATTAATTTTTTATTTATTATATAATAATACTAATGAATACACTGATTAATTTTTATTTATAATTCATATTATTTATAAATAACTAAAAATAAAATTTTTATTAATAAATAAAAATTCAGAGATATCTTTTATTTATCATGTTTATATCTAAAAGTACATACAAATTTTAAATATGTAATATTAATATATTTTATTTTTTTATTAACAATGTAATATAGTAAAAATATTATTAATTCTTAGTATGACGTTACATATCAATAATTTATATATAGTTTTATGTAACTAATAATATGGAAATATATCCGAATAAGAAATAAAAATTTTCAGTTTAATAGTTCATGTTTAATCCTTTTGTTTAAAGTTCAAGTTTAATCCTTTTTCAACTTAAATTTATAAGGGATTTGATTCAAATCCTGTTATTTATTTGTTTTTTAATGTTAATATAGTTATATTTTTATTACTAATGATAATTATATATTAAAGAAAATTTAATGATAAGTTATTTTTAAGTAATTAAATTTATTTTTGTCTATTATATAATATTTATTAATAAATTATCAATAAAAATCATTTTATAAATTAATATTCATTTTAAATATATTTTAATTATTAAATAATTAAAATTAAAAAATACTGTAAACAAATGCCTACAATAAAAGAATTAAAAATATGGTTATTCCTTTTGTGTTAAAGTTGAGGTTTAATCCTGATTTAACTTAAAGTTTTTTTTTTCTTCCTTTTTAGTGGAAAGTTAAGTTCGCAACCTCATTTTTTATAAAAAATACGTAGATATTAAAGTGATGTTGTCTCCACGTGGAATTCTCATCAAAGCAGCAACAATAGGGCTAATTTGACCGTATGCCATATAATAATTAGTATTAGTGGATACTAATCTGGTAGAGATATCAATTTTGGCTCGGATCAATTTTTAATCAAACCACGGCTTTTTTTAAAAGTAACCTCGTTTTTAAGGTTTTTCTTTTAAATATATATATAGTGACCCGGTGATAGGTCATCGTAGCCTAACGATGGGCCAACTCGGTCCATTGATATTCCTAATAAGTGATGACTCAATAATAAAGATAAACCTTCAATTATCTAATAATAATAATTTGTTTTTATTACTCTTTTTACTCTATTTAAAGAGTATCTATTCATGTAATAAAAAACCCCTCAAAATATAAAATAAATAAATGCTCGATAAGATAGGGCCGGACGAAACAAGTGACTTGAACCAAACATGCCAGAAGGGTTTATTTTTGTTGGTTATGCCATCTATTCTCCGTCAAGTCACGTTCTGACTACTGCACTGACAACTAGGTTGCTTTTCATTCCTAACATTACAATTAAATTGCACCATTGAGATTTGAGAGATGGTAAGACTCGAAGCAAGAGAGGGGCTAATTGTAGTTATTTAAATACGTGCGGTGACATTTACATATGGTTTGGTCATTAACTATACGTAACATACATGTGATATACCTTAATTTTTATGCAAGGGTAAAGACAAGTTTGTTTTTGTCTGTTAGAAGAAGCATTTAATGCTTTATTATCCTAGACGAAGACTCCAACTGAAAGGACAAGAAAGACAGATGTTTGTTTTCATTTCTTTCACGCAAGTGTTGCCTGCACCGTTGTATAATCGGTCTGAAACTGGACCGCTACTGGTACATGACACGAAGGCTCAAACACCAAACAAACACATTCTCATTTTAACAGGACCAAATTTCATTTCATGTCCCACAACTATTCTTCACTGCGGCAGGTGGCCCATAAATCACCACCCTTCTCAGGTTTCAGTGAAAACATATACCAGTATTTAAAACTATTCATTTTGAGAATGAAAATTGAAAACTGTTCTTATAAGGATGTGTGGTTGAGATGGGGTTTGCTTTGAAGACCATGATTTGGTCTGCTACGGTAACAGCTTTTCACAAAGGAGACACAAAATTGAAAGACAAAGTGCAAGTAAATGAAACAAAGATCAAAAGGCTAAGGGATAGGGGCGTGGGCGTGCGTCAACAGGACCATCCCATCTGAGTCAATCGGCCTCTGTTTCATAGTCCTCACGCGGGGTCGTTTCAGTTTCATTTTTTGCCCTTTTGTGGTTTTGCGCTTCTCGTTTCGGCTCTATTGCCACGTCTTCCTTAGCAACACTACTATTTTCTACAATTATTTTTGTATGTGAAAGTGAAAGAGATGGGCCCCACATGTACAAAATGTAGCTGCAATATCTAATGTATCGAACTCGTTTATTGACCCTATTAAATTACTTATGCATGACTTTATTAACTTTGTTCTACTCCAAGCGTGCTAATTGCTCACACTAGTTTACAGCTGTAAAGTTATCCATCAAAGTGAACGGGACTGCAACTTTGTCACGTAGAAAGTAAGCACAAGCTAAAAGAAATAAGATGCAGAGTGTCTAATATTGAATTTTTTGTAATAATTTTTTGAAAAAATTTGTGATACTCAACTCATTAACAAAATAAAAAGGGTAACTAGGCCTGTCAAATTTTGAATACTACTCAAAATTCAATATCTTAAGGGTAAAATGTGCCTTACGAGGAAAGTAAGACTCTGGTACATCAGCAGCGAGCTCTGACAATCAATCCTGAGCCTTCGTACTGCCTGTTACTGCAATGCAGTAATTAGGATTAATATTAAGTAATCTGATTGAAGTGAAGGTACTGTACAATCGAAACTATAATTGTCAGATTTCTTATTTCTTTGTGTCTATTATATTATAACCAGTTGCTTGGCACCACCTTGCCTCGTAATACTAAACCCCAGATTTGAATCAGGAAGTCTCCTTATTCCTTCCCCTCTTTTATCTCAACTAGTGCTATATTTGTAGCCAATTCCTTCAATTCCAGTCTCCTCCTTGTAGGCTTGTACAATAGGTATCCAGTTTCAAAAGTTGAAACCTCTTCAACTCTTTCATGTATTACTATGGTGCTGAATCTAATTTTCTGAAAGATCATTTTTCTTTTTTTGTCATCAAGAATCAAAAGTGAAGCTGTACTCTAATGATGGCTCAAAAGCACTTGTTGCACGAGCTCTTGCAAGAGGATCAAGAACCCTTTTTTCTCAAAGATTACATTGCAGACAGGCTCAAAACAACATCTTCCATAACGAGCTTACAAGTCAAGAAGCCAAATTCCGTCTCTCAAAACTCCCACTTCAATCACATGTTCTGTAAAAACACTTGCGTTTTCTCGTTTACCAACTCTCCAGACCCCAGAAAATCGCCTCTCTTTGAGTTTCAGTCTCCAGCCAGGAACCCCTGCAAAAGTCCCAAGGCAATTTTCCTTAACATCCCCGCGAGAACGGCGGCTCTTTTACTGGAAGCCGCTCTTAGGATCCAGAAACAATCTTCACCTTCACAGAAAGCCAGAACTCAGAACAAAAACAGTGGCTTTGGTTTATTTGGGTCCATACTAAAGACACTAAAGAATCGTAATAAGACACGCAAGAGGGAAATCAGTGGCGAAGGCGTCCATGTTTCGGTGAAGGATATACTGAAGTGGGATCCTCCCGTTGGCCGTAAAAAATTGTCCAAAGCTAAAAGTGAGAATCTCGTACAAAAGTCCACTAAGGTTGGTGTTAAAGTCAAAAGTGCTTCTGATTTAGGTGCTTGTGAAACGAGCTTCTCTTGCTCTTTCAATAGAAGGCCTAGTAGTGCAGTTTGGTCGGAGAGTAACGAAGATAAATCCTTGGATTTGGATTTGGATTTGGAGACATCATCTAGCAGTAATGATCAGCTCGATGAAGACGAGGAACTGGCAAGAAATGTCGAGTTAATCAGCAAAGATGGCGTTTCCAATTTTGTTTCTTACGATAATCACTTCTACGAAAGCCCTTTTCATTTTGCGCTTCGACGAAGCCATTCTCCTGGTCATCCGACGCCGGACTTCTCATCACCGGTTGCTTCGCCATGTGATATAAGATTAGAGGTATGTCTAAATTACGTCTTGGTTTAATAAAAACTAGTGTATTTTGATCGCATTGAGCATGTTAACGCAACTTCGATTAGTGAACGAGTTCACTCGCGAGTCAACTGAGTGAGTTTGACTTTCTTGATTTGCCGGCAATTCATGAGTGTAGTCGGAATGTTTTTTCTGTTATTGACAACTGAAGGTCTCCAACATCTCCAACTTTGTTCCAAGATCCAGAAGTCTTTTGAGGGTCTTATGTGTCATTTACCGTGAAAACTACTTTGCATGTTTACATGAGTACTTTGTAATCATGCAAATCTTTATTTTAGTGGAAAATAATTTTACTAGAGAAAGGACAAGGCCCTTTTTGTTTTTTCTATGACTATAAATAAAATTTTAATTTCAATTTCAGTTTCAGTTCCAGTTTCAACTCAACAAACTGACCAATTATCTATGGCATAAAGCCACAATCACGGAATGTTAACCAATAATGTCGTGATTAAGACTAAGGAAATTATTTTATAATAGGGAGAAGACAACAAAGAAGTGGAAAGCTTAAAGAAATTCCATGTCCAGAACCAGGATGCTATTGGAGTTGGAGGAGAGGAGGATACAGAACAGTGTAGTCCTGTTTCTGTATTGGACCCCACTTTTGATGTTGATGACGATCGACATGACGATCAGAGCGAGGACGGCGGTTTTGAGCTTGAGCGCGGCTATGCAATCGTACAAAGTATGTGCACCCCATGTTCATGTACAGCCTCTTTCGAAATGATTATCTTTAGTTGTGCATGTTCAACTTCAGTAGTACAACTTATAGCGATGTTACTACCTATTAGAAAGGGCGTATATCTAAGTGTTCACATCAAATCTCTGTGGGTTCCATTCCCAAAGTTTAGACTTGGATTGCGTAGAGTACGCCAAGGTTTGTTAATGAGCCCTCTGTTTGTCATTGATTTCTTCGTATGTGTGACCCACACTTGTTTAATGTTAGGTGGGGTGGGTTGGGAAGGGGTTATTCGACATGATTCCAGCAACTTGATCCTTTCAGAAGATTTTTCAGATTTTTGTATAGATTGATGTTTCAAGTTCTCGGAGTTTGCCAGTGACTTAAATTGGTGGAACCCATATCAGTTATGTTTTTATTCTTGAAATGCTTTAATTAAAGAGCTGCTACGGTTAAATAATTTCCAACTGATGCTTCTTATAGAACTTGAAGTTCTTCGGCAGTCGAAAATAAATTTCTCAAAGTAGACATGACGACTGATAATTTAAATTACCATCAGATCCGAACTTATGATTGTGGGTGGTTGACCTGATCAGTTTTCTGGTGGAACTGGAATGTACCATTTGCTTTTCTTGGTTCCTCGGCAGTCATTGAACTGCTGTCTTGGCTATTACAAATTAAATAATTCCTCTCTGATAGTAGCTTAAGTTCGGTGGATCCTATTAAATTATCTGCTCTGGTGGGTGTTGAGATGAAATGGTTTAGGTTAAATTTACTTGGCAATAGTTAATGTTAATGTTCTTGTGTGTTGGAAGTTAGGAACTGAACGCGCCTTTGTGCTTGGTCTTTCTCAAGTTACCATTCATCGAAAGTCAGGGTTTTTAATGATACTTCAAGTTCAGATGCCGCAGAAATCATCTAGATTTTACATTGAAGTTCTTGTTGTTTATGGCCTCTCTTTCAGTGCATTTTTCATTTAAGTTGCATGGCCTACACATCTAGGTTGTTGATTGGTTAGAGATGAACCAGCGAGTTGCGTTCTTTAACTGCGAATACTGATGTTTGGTCTCATTTGTCATTTCTAGGAGCAGGACAAGAACTGCTGCGAAAGCTCCGTCGGCTCCAGAAATTGGCAGAATTGGATCCTGTTGAACTTGAAAAGAGAATGCTAGGGCAAGAACAAGGAGATGATGATGACAACGAAAATGAAAATGACAATGACTTCCATAATCTAGACGAAGAAGCGGAATCTGAAAGCGATGGATTAGTACCATCCGTTGTGGAAAATGAGATTGACAAGATCATCTTAGAACAACTCGGCGAATCTGCTACAAAAATCCCAAGACACATGAGAAAACTGGTTTCAGACCTAGTGGAGTCGGAAAAAGAAGAACAGAGCTGTTACAGCGGCGCGGAAGAAGTGACCCTGAGAAGGGTCTGCAAGAGGTTGGAGTCATGGAAGGAGGTGCAGTCTAACACTATTGACATGATGGTGGAACAAGATTTCAATATAGATTATGAAAAGTGGAAGAGGAACCAAGAACAAGTGGGAGAGGCAGCTTTAGAAATCGAACTTGGTATCTTAGGATTGTTGATGGAGGAGTTGACTGAAGAACTTCGTTTGAATGGGATCTAACAGTGGGGACATTTTTGGAGCCACAAGAATGATAGAAATTACTGAAGATTAACCTTGGGTTAATGTTCTTTCATTTCTTTGTTTCTTCTTTTGCTGGGGATCGAGCATTATATTAATTTAGAGGAGTACAGACTAACATCTACTATGAAGGGTAAAATCTTGTAGAAAGAAGATCCAAAGACTAGATTGTAGTATGCTGTATGCCGTGTCATGTATAGGCAAGAGAAATAAAGGAAGGTGAATTTATCCCTAGTAAAATCGGAACCCACATGTACATTTCCTGGCCCTTAGTATAATATTATATGATTTCCTTCTCTTTTCTCCGTTTTTCCCTTTTCTCCCTACCTGTCTTTTTCCTACTGTAATAGACCTATGTAGCAAAGGACCTGCCTCTGGTCTGAATTCAAATGTCGGATTTGGCTGCCTCCAATACCTGATTAAGGCTTTTTCTTTCTGTTGTCAAATTTTCCTGCTAGACCTAATCCTAAAGCTGTGACAGGAGATGATTCCAAGTTTCTCAGATCCAATCAACACTTATCCAAGTTGATTTTTTCTTTCACGTGCTTTGATTCTTTAAGAATAACAGAATATGTTTTACTCACGTTGATGATTTTCAGCATTGCTAAACCTAAAGTTAAGTCAGCATTAAAATGTGGACTAAAACTTTTAGTTCTTTTATTTTTATTTATAAAAAATCAGGATCGACGCAAATGATAGAGAGTTGTATAAAAACTCCAATGGGGCAATTGACCGGATGTCATCAAATCACTCCTGGAGTTAACAAGTGCATTTCCTACTTCGTTAAGTACAATGACTTCTAATCTCTCACCCAGTCACATCTCACAACACAAAATCACTTCATTGCTCTTCTTCTTCTCGATCATCGTCTCCTAAGGCGGCAAGGCCATTGTCAAATCGTCCAATGTCCCACTGTTGTCCAACCAATGCATGGTCTTCTAGACTATATTGGTCAAGTGACCAAGTTCCTCCGAGGTGGGTTAAGCAGATTATCTTGTTTCTTCTCTCAGACCATTGGTTTCGTTAACAATGTTATGAATACCGTACCGGACTCGGTTCGATACCGGATTGAGTTCTGGAACGGAATTGTATCGGTACCGGTTGGTACCGGGTACCATTTCGGAAAATTTTTTAAATTTATAAAATAGTACCTAAAATTTTTAAAAATTGCAAAATAGTCTATATTATTATATTATACAGTTGTACTATGTACTTTATTAGTTTACTGTTTACATCAACCATGCTTTCAAAAATCTTAATAATAAATAATAATGACAATTAATATGA
>JANSVA010000004.1:34078660-34091026 GCA_025504915.1 Erythroxylum reticulatum
TAATTTATTCTTTATTATTCATATTTTGATGTTTTATAATCATTAAAAGATAATTGTGTGATAATCCTCAAAGGTTATGAATATACATTATAGCACATGCCTCTATTATTAAAATACAATTATGTGATATAGCACATGCTTCTCTATGTGAAGTTAACAATTATGCACTTAGTTTTGCACACTAAAGTCATATTTCACTTTATAAATCAATTTCTAAAACATAACACAATTTACCAATTTTTAAAACACAAATAGACTAATCCAACATAATATACCAAACCTTAAATAACAATATAATATTTCAATTTCCAAAACATAAATATACCAATCTAATACAATGTTTAAATCCATATCCAAATCACACTACAAAGTTCAAACCATATCCAAATCACAACACAATATATGAACATGGTTCATTTTTCTATAGATTCTCCATCATCAACTTAGATTTTCTTGTAGTTGATTTTTTCCCCCTTACTTATAATTTCTTCTTGTTTGTGGTTATTGTTTGAGCATTTCTATTTTGAGAAGATTAAGTTGGTTCGAACACTTGAAATTGAATTGTATCCATCTATAAAACATCATATATAAAAAAATACTATTAATAAATAGGAAAATAACAAATAATTGGTTATCAAATATAATTTGGTAACAAACCATAAAATTAGTGTTACCACTAACTTCTCCAAATGTTACTCCATATTCTTGTGTGGCTTGTATACACATAAACATTTATGATACTTAAAATTTTTGTGGCAAATTAAAAATTAAAAGTGAATATTAACTCACTACCCTCTTTTCCCTATTTAAGATAGACATTCCAGTATTGGATCTTGGAGATATTGATTGTTTACCTCTTTTTCTTACACCACTGACAATGTTTGATGTAGGTGCCATATATTTTTGGTGCTCTTACTAATTTTCACTCCATTATAAACGTACAATTTGTAAGAATATTTAGATTTTATAAAATTATAGATAAGTATAAAATTACTTACTTAATCATGTCCAATAATACAAATATGACATATTTTTGGACATAAGAGTAAGGTTAACAGTTCCAGCAAAGCTTTAATTCCACACTATTTTGTACACAATTATGTACTAATCATTGTCCTTCATATTTTCCTATCAAAAATTTAAACAAGAACATGGTTAACCAAACATTCGTGTAGTTAATCATATTGAATGAAACCTTTAATAGATACAATTTAATGCATGATTTATGCCAATCAGTATACTTCACATTTTTACTTAAAAAATTTCTAACCACAACACAATTGACCATATGATTGTGTAGTTAATAATGTTTAATAAAACTTAAATGTATGTAATTTGAAGCTTGATCATGTTTTAATTCGTGTTTTCCACATTATCCATTCAAATTTTCCAACAACAACACAGTTGAACATACGAAAGTGTAGTTAATTGTAGTCAACAAAACATTTAAAGGATACATTTTCTTGCATGAGTGTGTACCAATATGTGTCCTACATATTGATGATTGGTATTATTCTACTCAGTCATCGTATCCCTATTTTTCACTAAAACTAATACTTAATTATTATATCACAAATGTAATATTCAATATGCTAACTCCTAGTATAAATTGTATAGACGTATAGTACTCTTTCTATTCAATTAATATATTTCCATTTAAAATTATAGGTACGCCTTATAATAAATTATAAAAATTTTGTATATAAATGTGGCATTAAATAATCATAATACTAGTATAGTTTATATTAGTGTAGGATATGGTTAGCACCCAAACATAGTATTCCCATTTTTCACTAAAGATGTTACTTATTTTTATAGCGTCATTTCAATTTTTTTTACATAGTTGTGGGTTTATTATAAACAACCTCTTTACCAATTAGAGGCAAGATTATATACTTCTAGACCTTTTTAGATCCTGCATATCAGTGGTACATTCACTGGGTTGTTGTTGTTGTAATAGTTATATTAAATGTCTTGCTTATTGTAATTAATGATGATATTTTTTTGTAAATAGTCTAGATATTAGATAAATAAAATACTAGTATAGTTTGCATGGAGAAAGGGTATATTTTCTACTAAGAGATAGTATTTCCATTTTAAGGTATAAATAGTGCTTATTTTTAATGATTAATGGTATGTTTTTTACATTAGACTGATATTACATGTATTGAATACTGGTATAGTTTTTATTCAAACATTGAATTGTTTATTCTCTATCATAATATTTTTATATCTATTTTAAATTATTGATAGTAATTTTTCTACATAGTTGTGCTCAATAAGGTATACTACTGCTTGTTCTAATTTATAATAGAATACTTATACACCATAATACATATTATTGTGAAAATAAGTTTGCACTCTATCACAGAAGATATTATTATTCTTATTTTGAAGCTCCTTTTCTCTTTCATGGGAAAATAATAAACAGAGGAAGTGAGAATAGTTTTGGGATAAATTAGTAATATCCTTACTTGTTAAATAACAGGTAAGTAATGCCTTATAAGATATGACCATGTTAAAATACAAAAAGAAATTATTCCAAACTTACGTTACAAACACTTTCAAAAATCTTATTTATTTTATTTTATTTGATAATTGCAGATCACAAATAACCACTACCCACGAAATGCAAAACATATTTTTTATACAACGATTCCAAAGTTTTACTTATATTTCGGAGTGCGTTAAATCAAATTTGATTGTTTACGTAGTGCTTGTCTCCTTTCGACTATTAATTTGTATCTACTTTTGTTTTCTTTTTGAATTGTATGAATATTTTCCCATTTTAAAATAAATTCAATTAGACGTATGTTAATCAAATCTAGAAACTTATTTCGTCTGAAACAGAGAAAAAAAGAAAAGTTTTTACCTTTGCCTGCTTAAAAGAAAGTCTAGTGTTCCACGTGGAACATCCTTAAAATTAAAGCATGTGTTTCACATTGAAGTTATCCTTTCTCATACTATAATCAACCAGCGTAAATTCCCCATTTTGTTCTAATGCCTTGGACTCCTCCTATCTTCTCGATTAACCAATTTTATGAAAATCATACCCATATTGGTATTGGATTTAGTTTTGGTATGGTACAGTATCATATCAAAATTAAATCCAATTTGGTCAATACTGGTTATCATTTTGATATAATTTTTAAAATTATAAAATAGTTCATAATTTTTTTAAAATTGAAAAATAATTCCTCAATATATTGTATTGTATAATTTATAATTTTACATCAACCAAAAACCAGAATGATAGAAATTTGAAATAACAATAATCCATTAATTTTTATTAATATTACTTTTTCACATATTTGACATATAAATAATAACCATAATTAGTATGAGAAAATATCATATAAATACAAAATCAAGGACAATGCAAAGTACTTAATATATTACAATTTCATCATATAATAAATAACATTACATCAAACATTAAATAAAAGGAACAATGTACATCCATAACTTTCTAAGTATTACAATTTACAATAAGAGTTTATGTCGAGGAAACAACCAACTAGAAGTGAAATCTGAAAAGAAAACGTTTACAATTTTATTTATATTGCATATATAAAATTTAACATATATATCAAATCTAAGTGAAATTAAAATAAGAGGATAAATAAAAACCTAGAACTTCATTTAATCGAATATCCGCTTAAATCGCATTGACCAAAATTCTAATTTGGTGTAAAATCTTTATCAATAAAAGGAGCTTCATCATCACCATCATTCAAATTCATTACACCAAATGATGTCAACACTTTCTCATCTAAGATTATTTTCTAAGTCACTCTTCCCTATCAAACCTGATTCATCAGAAACTCAATCTACCTAAAGATCGATATACTCAAGGTAAATTGTATATGCATAACTACTTGTTCTACTAAGATTTCTAATAAATAAATAAAATAAAATTATTAATAAATGATAATAAATTATATTCAACATAACAATAATAATAACATTCCTTTCTCAAATCTTTAAGTTGTATCGAGTAAAGACCAAGTCGTTCAACATTTTATGTTTTAATCTAATCCTTTTCTTGGAATGGATGAATTAAAATGTGCTTTAATCCCTTTAATACTCTGTTGCTCTCACATATTGACTCAGAATTCGAATTGCTAATCTTTACAATTATAGAATACCTCTCCTTAATTAGTTATATCAAGCAATTGTAAGACAACAAAATAATATTATAAACAAAATAAAATGATGATTAATTTCCAACAAGCAACAAAAGTGAAAAATATATATACCTGGATTAAGCTTATTGCTTTGACGAATAGCAATAGGCATCTTAAAATTACCAGAAGCATCCTTATAAATCTCCATTTGTGAGCTTAAGAGAGCTTCCATCATCTCATGGGCAATAATTATTGTAATAATTAATAACATTTTCCCATTAACTTCAACTTTCTTTATAAAATTTAGTATAAAATAAATTATAAAATTAGGTTTAAAATAAACATTAGGATTAAAAATGCCCTAGCTGTATATAACAGAAAGTAAAGTTGTCTTTCTCATCTCTTATTAATGACTGCAAGATAAGACATATATAAAGAATGCCTATTTTTCATATTTGCCTTGACTGCTTCCTTTGCCCACTCCATGACATCAGCAAAATAATCTATTGTTGCCTTCTCATTACTATCATCTAGACAAAGTAGTCTCTCCAAAGGCTCATAAACTTATATTACAAATTGATATTGAAACCAAAATTCATGATCTTCAAGTATAATTATAAAAATCTCAACTCCAACATTAGACCTAGCATACTGTGATGTAACTCACTTATCACTTATAAATATTTTCTTCAACTCCTTCTTCATTAGAACAAAAAATTTAGGTGATAAGACATTGGTTGTAAACCTTATTATAGTAGGATAACATAAATTCCTACCATTGGTGAAATCATTCCTTATCAAATTTAGGACCCATGCATAATTCTAGATAAATTTTGTCACTTTCTTTGCTTTCTGAACAATTTTATCAATGATAGAAAAATATCTATCATCTTTTATATTTTCCAACTTTTTGTCAATGCAGTGTTCAGCACAAAGAGTCCAATAAAAAGAATTATACTTGTTTTGTAATGTTTTCCTAGCTACTTTGTAAGCAGAATCATTGTTAGTAATGAACTGAACAATGTGTTTTGACTCAAATTTATTTACAACTTCATCAAATATCTGAAATATAGTATTAGCATTTCTAACAAGGCTAGATGCATCAATATACTAAAAAAATATTGTGCCTTTAGTAGAATAAACTAAAAATTTGATAATGGGTTTATGTATTGTATTTTTCCATCCATCATACAAGATTGAAGATTCATAAGTTGCCTCAGTCATTCTTTTTTCCTCAAATAACTTTTTATTTCATAAACAAATCCACTTAGAAGTTTACCTTTACAGTCATCAAGTGAAGGAGCCTTATATCCTGGATTATAAGTGGCAATAACATCTACCATAGGCTGGTAACAATAAGATTGGACAATATTAAATGATATGTCAAAATCATATTACCATCTAGTCATTGCCATGTCTATATGCCAAAAATTAGGTAAGAATACCACCACTTTCAACATCCCCATTACCATCCTGACCACCGAGAAAACAACTTCCATAACTAGGCATGGCAATTGGGCCAGAGCTTGACTCAACCTAAAATCAATAGGCGACGTTCGAGTTGATCGGGCCACAATCCTAGATTATTGGACCTGATCAGGCCTTAGGATGAGTTGTCCAAGGCCAGCCTCACCCTAAACTTGCCTGAGAGCGACAAAATGACATTGTTTTTATCAAAAATGATGTTATTTTTGAATTTTTTAAAATAATAAATTAGGGCACTATTTGGGCCTCGGGTTCGAGTCTCTCCATGGCCTGGTCAGGCTAGACTTGGGCCACTTTGTCCGTAACTAAACTAATTTCATAGTTTAACCTTTTTCTTATATCTTTTTAATATTGATACTCTTCAAGTAAAGTCTTCATTTTCTATTTAATATCATGACTCACTCTTTAATCTGGTAAATGTCCCACCAGTCAAATGCTTGTTGCAATACACACAAAAATAGTATGGTTCTTCATTCTAGAAACTAATCTAGTATGAGCCCATGTTGAATCATCAAATATCCTTGAAACGAATGAATTATCAAAAATACTTAATTTCCTCTCCATTTATTTGAAAAAGAAATGAATTCATGTGCCAAAATTAAATTAATAAGTTCATATTCAAAAATCCAAAATTTTAATATAATATCATTCCATATCTATAAAAATTTAATATTCAATTATAAACATATCAAGGTTCTAGATAGACTTTATCTTACGTCTTTCTTTATGATAATAGACATTGCAAAAATGGATTTTCTTTATGATAACAAAGATTAAAAAACTAATTTAAACATTTTACAATTTTATATTATGTTGAGTAATGAGCATTCTCTCGTAAATTCACATACTATTTTTTACTATGTATTTAACTATTCATAAGATAAGATGATGAGTATGTACTGACTACTCATAAGATAAGATTAATATTTGTAATATTATTTCCTAATGACAGTAATGAACAACATAAAAATACAAACATTTAATTTGCTTAACTTAACGAGATAAAATAAATGATTTAATAATATATGAAAATATTTAAAAGATTAATCATATGTTAAATACCTTTTATATACAAACAATGATTAGGAAATTGTATGTTTCGTATAAATTATTAAAATAACAAATAATATGATATATTCTTGAATTATACACAATTCATAATGCCTAAATGTTCTTTCATAATTGATATACAATATTATTTTGATCTCATTTGTTCATAAATTCACAATGCCTAAGTATTATTAAGCTATACACAATTCACACAATCAATTCCAACTTCCAAGCCCAAATTGCCCCATAAATATTTTATAAACTATTAATGGTACACAAATGACACAACCAAAACATAATCCAATTGCAATCCAGAGTACAAGCAAACAACCTAAACGCATAAAAAAATTAGACAGACTCCAACCAAGTTAAGTGAGGGTGGACCGGATTGCTTCAACTAAATGTAGGTGAATATGGATTCTAGATTTGGATTCTGCACCAGAGACTAGCTAACTGGAGTCACTGGACGCATAGGCAGTGGGTGGGGTGCAGCAACCAGCGAGCAGTGACAACAGTGGCGGGCATGTGTGAAGAGGGTTAGTGGGTTACTGAAGACAGTGAAAAGTGAACTAAGGAGATAGAATAGATGGCTTGGCTTTAGTTTGGGGTATAATTTTTTTTCAATTTAATACCTAACTTTTAAAAATTGCAATTTGATTCCTAAAAATTCGCAATTCAGATACTAATCGATTGATATCCGTAATCGGTACAGTACCAATGTTTTGAGTACTGTATCAGCTAGAGAACGGTATTCATAACACTGCGATTAACCCTTTTAACTTATCCACGAATCACAAACTCATCCCAACGCACTAAAGCCTCGCTCTTTAATGCAATTATGCGTTGTATAGTTTGCACTTCGCAGTTTTCTTGTTCCTCAATCTCGTAGCAGTTGTGTCTCTGGAACTTCTTGCGCCCTAAATTTTCCATATGCACCCAAGTTAGAATCTTAATCAATTGACTATCCAGTTCTTAGTTTACGTTAAGTAAATGTGCCTTTTGCTGTTTCTTGTCAAGCATGTTTATGGAACACAGAGACGAGCACTCATATTCTTCGACTTCAAACGATCACCACGCACCAAGTTACTCTCAAATAGAGGTGCAAATGAGCATGCAAAAGCGAAAAGCTGGAAGGAAAAAGTTTCAGGAGACTCGCCACCTTATTTGTAAGGGTGTCCAGCGAAGAAATGGAAAGTGGGTGTATGAACTGTGACAGCCACGTAATAACAAGTCTCGAATACGGGTAGGGACGTTCTCCAGGCCAGAAATGGCTGCTAGGGCTCATGATGTGGCGTCTGTGGCTCGGAGAGGAGAACATGCTCCTTTAAATTTCCCTGGTTCAGCCTGTTTGTCGCCACAAGCAACGTCATCTTCTATAAGGGAATTAAGTGTGCTGCACTGGAGATGGAAGATAATATTGGTGGTCATAGTTGTAAGTCTGAGTAAAATAACGTATCTTCTATTTCTGAATGGTGAAAAGACAGTCCTTCGTCGATGGCACGAATGGAGATTGTGGAAGAATCTTCAACAAAGGTGTTCTTAGACAAGGAGGAATTGTTTAGCATGCTAGGATTACTTGACTGCATGGCAGAAGGGTTAATCCTGACACCACCAGCCATGCAAAAAGGGTTCAGTTGGGACCAGGTGGATGAAGAGGATTCAAGTTCTATGGAGTGACTGACATTTAATTCTCGATGTGCTCAATCATTTACTGCGCTGTGAATAAATTTATTAGATAAAGAGGGAAAAAGAAGGGTAATTCAATACATTAAACAAGAATATTTTTGTTTGTTGGAGAATTATAACCAACCCTTTGGCTGCAGTTGATTACTTGTGTAGGGACTTTATTTTGTTAATGTTTTTGAGCAGGAAGAATTGTTTGCTGATCCCTTGGGTATAGTATATATGTTGCATCAAACATTTTTGGTAGTGATTTCAATTGTAATCTAAGTACCATTTATAAGAAATCCCTAGTGTCTTCAACAATATTCATCACCTCTGAAACCATCAGATTGTAATACGAAGATTTCTATCGATCATGAGAAGCTTTATATGTTTCAAAGTCACGAATGAGTTCTAATTTTCATCTTGCAAACCCCTTGATTGGGCCTCTCCAGTGGAGTCTATATATGGAAGTTCTGTAACTAACACGGCTCAAGAAACAGGCCTAGTAGGAATAGGGTAGGTTCACACGTGCCTTAGACCCAAATGATGTACGACTTTCGACTTGCTGGATGACAAAGCTGAAGCGCAGCAAAAGACACGTTTCATCATTCAGTATGATCTGCGAAAATAAAACCTCTAGCCAATTGTTCTGACCAGCTTGTGATTGCAGATTCCCAAAGTAAAATTCGCAAGCCACTAGCCAAATGTTTTGACCAGCTTGTGATTGCAGATTCCCAAACTAAATTTCGCAAGCCACTAGCCAAATGTTTTGATCAGCTTGTGATTGCAGATTCCCAAACTAAAATTCTCTTATTCGTTCCTAACCCACTTGACCAGGCAAAACTTCTACCCGGAGCCGTCGTAAATTAGCAAAACAACAGCGCTGAAATGATGAGCAACAAGGTGGATGGAGAAGGAAATCATGTGATAAAGATGTGGGAGGTGAACAATGACCGATTAGATTTGATGAAACGGAAGATCTCCGAACCACCAAAACTGTTGACTAAAGCAGCCGGTAAGAACTCATGTTGCATCTTCAGAGTGCCACAGAGCTTCATCGATATCAACGGTAAGTCCTACCAACCTCACATAGTCTCCATAGGGCCTTTTCACAGGGGCGAGGAACATCTTAAAATGATTGAAGAACACAAGTGGAGATATCTAGGTTCTGTGCTGTCGAGGGTTCAGAACATGGGTTTAAAATTAGAAGACTTGTTGAAGGCTGTAAAGCCTCTGGAAATGAAAGCCAGAGAGTGCTACTCAGAAACTATTCATCTTGAGACGGACGATTTTGTAGAAATGATGGTGCTTGATGGTTGTTTCATCATTGAATTGTTTCGCAAGGTAGCGCATGTGGTTCAATTTGAGGAGGACGATCCTATTGTCACTATGTCATGGATCATCCCCTTCTTTTACAGAGATTTCCTTAGAATTGAGAACCAAGTTCCATACTTTATTCTGGAATGTTTATATGACTTGACAATAGTGCCTGGACTGGAACATTGTCCTACCTTGTCTTGGCTTGCTTTGAATTTCTTCAATTATGTGACACAAAGGCCAGATGAGATTATTGCTAATCTCAATGATCTCAAAGGCAGGCATTTACTGGACTTAGTCCGGTCAAGTTTCATTCAATTCCAGATTTCTCAATCGCGAGATCTCCTTATGCCAAGCAGCATAATTCATTGTGTATCGAAGCTCCGCCGTGCAGGAATCAAGATGAAATCAGCAAAGGCAGATAGCTTCTTGGTGGTGAACTTCAGGCATGGGGTGATAGAAATGCCTACTATAACCATTGACGAGTTCATGAGCTCGTTTTTGCTGAATTGTGTGGCTTATGAGCAGTGTCACAACGGCAGCTCCAATCATTTCACCACATATGCTACTCTACTGGACTGCCTAGTGAACACATACAAGGATGTTGAGTATCTATGCGACAACAATATTGTTGAGAACTACTTCGGGACCGATGCAGATGTTGCACGTTTGCTCAACAACTTGGGGAAGGAGGTAGCTTTCGACATCGAAAGGTGCTATCTGGCGCAGTTGTTTAATGATGTTCACTCGTATTACAAGAATAGTTGGCACGTTACTTGGGCAGGTTTCAAATACACTTATTTCGATACTCCATGGTCGTTTATTTCTGCATTTGCTGCGTTTATTCTTCTACTTCTCACCGTGGCACAGACCGCCTATACCATTTATGGGACGTACAAATAGAAACCTCGAGTTTAGCTAGCGATATTCGTACCTTACAAATGCTTTGCTATGTCATCCTCTGACGTACATATGCAATTTTAAGACTAGAGATGGTATTTGCTGTTTTTGTTCATTTTTTAAATAATTTATTTTGGTTATAAATTTGTAGTTGAATTATCATGCTTTAGGGACTTAATTAAACTACTGAGTTTGCGCAATTGTTAAAACAATGCAAGATGTGATTAAATTGAATCCAAATAAAAGAATTCTTAAGAGGCATATTAGTCTAATATGTTGTTAAATAAAAGAATTCTTAAGAGGCATATTAGTCTAATATGTTGTTAAAAATGAATACTATTTAGTGTTTTAAGTATAAGTTTTGATAAAATTTTTATTGAAATAGTTTTAAAATTATGTAAAATTTAAGAGAAGTATTTATAAAAAGACATCAATAAATGATATCGAGCTCAATTTGACAAAAAAAAAGTATATGGGTACATTTTCATGTCACTGTCGAATATTGTTTGATATTTTAATCATAACTTTTAACAAGAATATTGGATAAAGGTGACTCAAATATTATAAAAGTTTAAGATCATTTTCTACAAATTTTAGAATTGATGTCGATTAGTGAGACCACTACTATAAACGTGACTCTTCGTAAATTTGTAATTCCCTAGTTAACTCTATAATTTTTAGAGTTAAAAAAAAACTTATTAAGGGAATAGCTTTAAAAAATAAAGGAGAGAGGGAAGGTGACGGGAGGGGCTATTTTGAAGGGGAATACATCAATTTAATTTTTTTTCTATTTTGAAGGGGAATACATCAATTTAATTTTTTTTTTACACATTATGGGAAGTGTTTAGGTAATTGTTTTGCTTTAAGAAGAGTTTTAATGTGAAAACATAATGCAGGATTGATTAACACTTGATATACGCCTTGATCCATTGTTTTGTCTTTTAGAATGTCTTATTCCTTCTTTGCCTTTCACGTTTATTTTTCTCTTATGGTTTAGAAATTGCTTTGATGCTTAAAACTGTTGTATCATTAAGTTTAAAAAGGAGAGAGGGAAAAGAGCCTACGAATCCATGTAAGCCAACTGCCTTAACACCCAATAACCATTATCTTGGGCTCTATTCATTGGACTCAAAAATTATAAATAACATGGGCCAATTAATCTAACAAGATCTCTCACTGGGCCCATGTTAAGACTTGATGATTCATCAATAAATGTTAAGTGCATACTATACATTGAATTGATCAAGTCATTCTTGATTGAATTAAGATGATAGGATTATGATAGTCACAAGTTATTCAACAACATGATTCATTTCATGTATCACAGAATCAACTCAATTCATGATACATTAAGTTGGTGATTCTGTAATTGTTATCACACGGAACAATACTTGTATACATCATAATCTGGATAACAATGAAATGAGCAAAAACATGACTGTAATTGAATTCACAAGTGTCAATACAATTTGGAGAAGACGATTATATGTATATGTTAAGATATATTATATATATCTTTTATTTAGTTTTGACATTTTAATTGAACATATAAAATCTTAATTATAGTGGGATTCAAAAACAGTGGTTGATACACTTGTGTTTGGGAAAGAATTCTACACTACATTGGAGTCTATCATCATGGGAATATTGAAGTTAAATTACTACTGATTTTGTGTGGTTTTTGTGGATTTTAGATATTGAAAACAAAAACAAAGGGATGTGGTTGTTGTGTATTTGAAGTACATGTCTATCTACGGTTGAAGTATATCTCATGGTAATGGGCTTAAAACATTGGAGTGCATTAAAAAATAAAGGAAGTAGG
>JANSVA010000004.1:34111502-34143424 GCA_025504915.1 Erythroxylum reticulatum
TATATACGTGGAACGGCTCATTTTTTGGTCCTAAACACAGCTTATCCAGAACCACCACGATCACGCATAGAGAGAGAACTGATCATATATTTGCTAATTAATTACCACCAAGCTCCCGCAATTCTTCTACGCTCAGAAATCATGCAAGGCCATATTTTGAATAGGTGCTCTGATACAGCAGCTACTAGTTTTCCTCAGCCCGTGAGACCTGCTAACAGCTATAATATGGAACCTGTGATCTCTCCTCCAATTGCATATCCTTATCACCTTGAAGAAAGATTTTCGCAGGCAACTGCTACGGACACAGAAGAGACAACTGAGGAACTTCTGAGAGCAATCTTGGAATTGTATGAGAAACTTCCAAAAAACGTGAGAAGCCAAGTAAACTTGGAGACGTTTCGCGTTCCAATCGACAAATTGAAGGATTTAAAGGGGGCAGATTCGACGACTTCGACGTCCCGTGGTGTTGAAGGACCTTTGGGGGATATGTCGCATAAACTTGAGCGTTTCAAAATAAGAACCATACAATTGGGAGGTGTTCCGAAGGAGGAAGATGATAAACCATCACGAACAATTTGATCAATCAATGACTCACCTTTCCCCTTTTGGTTATGTGCATTGTCAATTCCTTTCGATAATTCCATGGTGGAAGTGAAATGAGATAATGTCCTTATTGTAAAGAATTAAATACCTAAACTATACTAATTTGTGCACTTCTTTTAAAAGAATTGAGAAAATTAACACAGTTATCTTCTTTTTTTTAAATCAGAAAATATAAATTCTTCACCCTTTTAAAATCGTCCGCTGAAAGTTAAAGGAACTATCACTATTACTTTGAGCCTAAGTTAACATCCTAACATAACCTATGAAACCGATTTATTTGGACTCCTATTTTTGTTTAGCCTATTCATGATAGCTAATTGAGAATATTCTCGGTCCAGAAGAAAAAATAGATTGCAAATAAGATCTTATTCTTTTGTTTTCCTAAAAGTTTCTTTTTGTGAGAACGCAAAAAAAAAAAATGCAAATAG
This sequence comes from Erythroxylum reticulatum, assembly GCA_025504915.1. Taxonomy (NCBI): domain Eukaryota; kingdom Viridiplantae; phylum Streptophyta; class Magnoliopsida; order Malpighiales; family Erythroxylaceae; genus Erythroxylum; species Erythroxylum reticulatum. The sequence goes on from JANSVA010000004.1 coordinate 34,112,534, forward strand.
CATCCTATTTACAAGAAAACTATTGAATCTTGTAAGTTCAAATTACTTTCAAATTCTCAATTTCATTTTCCAAATGACATCGAAATGTGACAGAATGATAATGAACTGTCCCATAGACCTACCTCGCTATTTTTTAAGTAATTTTTTAAAATTAAAAGTATAAAACAACGTCTTTTTTAATTGAGTGTGAGCTTGGACTGCTCAAATTTAGGCCTACTCGAGGCCTAACTTTTTTAAATGATCTATTAAAAATACCTGAATCTGGGCCTATAAGCTAGCTTATTGTCATCCCTAAATGATAAGTACTTGGTATAGAATTTATAAAGGAAAAGAAAAACTTACCTTAATACACATCATAAATACAAATTTTAGTTACAAAAAACTTCTTGTATACTTTTTATGATTGATTTTTTTTATGGCAATATTAGGACCATTTATGGCAACATGTATGAGCTTCAATTATTTTCATTTCTATAACAAATTCAAAGATAATACTATTGGTTTAAATAAATGAACATACACTTAAGGCTAAAAGTTCATTTAAATCTCAATCTTTACAATAGAATATATAATAGACCCTGAAATTTTTAAGCGTTTAAATTGAACTCTAACTTTTTTAAAATATTCAAAATAAATGCTAAGTAGACGTAAAATTTAATAGAGTTAACTCCCCACCATCTAAAATGTAATAGGAAGACCTAGTGGCAACTGGGATTACTTTTGAGCCTTTAGAATTTTATAACAAAAAGTTCCTATTAAATTTTAGTTTATAGAGGACCATGTCTTCAAAATAAGCCAACTAGGTCCCAGAGATCAACGAAAAGACATTTTCAATATGTTCTTTAGCAAAAATTGCCTTGTCTTTTATTGATTAGAGTATACCATTACCAACCAACCCAACAGGTTATTCAAAAATGAAAGTTAATATTGGATAAATTATATATGCATAAGGGATTTTTAAAACCAACAATATCTCCATTACACTTATTAGACTTTTATTAGATAAATCAATTAATTGGTTCAACTTTTATTCAATTTAACCTTTGATTTGAATTTTTTACACAAGGATATGATTTATATATTGTTACTTCTAGTATTAATTTAAGAGTTATATTTATAGATTCTCTTGGAGTTTTAATCTTTATTAGTCGAGATGGTTTACTTCAGGTTTTCAAAAAAGGAATACAATTCATTGTTTAGTTCGTTTGGTAATACTAAGTTTGTTACCCATTCGGTTTCGTACTTCTTTCATCAATTTAGTGTTTTTTTTGTTTTGTTTGATACTGAAATCTCCATGGTTATAATTAGTTCTTGTAGGGTTTAGCTCGTAGTATGAGAAGATTTATTATTTATTAGCAAGCCAATGCCTTAAGCCAAACCTTAATAGCTCAGTGGTAAAACGGTTTTCACTTAACTAACTGGTGGTAGGTTTAATTCCTACTTAAGGTTTTTGAATTCAAGAATGAATTTGAAATGAAAGGGAAAACATATGGATAGATGGCTTTGCTTTCTTTAATATTCTTTATTACCTCTTCATGCAATTGATGAATATGACCAATGTAAGCTTCAGAATCATAACTAACCAACATTGTAGTTGCTAAAGGAATCGAGTCCAAAATATGAATGGAAACTACCCCATAGGCTAGCTCAAATGGTACTTTCTCTGTAACGGTGTTGTTGTAAGCAAATTTTGGTTATGACAGTGTTAGATTCTAAGAAATAATATTTTCTCCAGCAAGACATCGCAAAAGATTGCTTAAAGTGCAATTGGTCACCTTTATTTGACCATTACTTTGTGAATGACATGTTATAAAGTACTTCAATTGGGCTCCCAGCTTCCTCCATAAAGTTCTCTATAATTTACTCTTAAATTGGATGCACGATTAGAAACAATAGACTTTAGAAGATTCTACTTTAGGGAGAGAAAATCTTTCTTTCTCATATTCAAATGTTCTTATTGATCAAGTAGTAGGGGTCTTCTTCTTTTTGTTGTTACAAAATCCTATACTATGGAATGAAACCACTTGATTTAGCTCTTTTAAGATGGACATGGCTTAAGGAAGCAAAGAAGTTAGGTTTAAGTAGTTTGGCTTAGCCAGAAAGAGAGATGGAGACACTAAAACTTGATGTTAGATCCGTTATCTCACAGAGTGAAAGATATCTAGATCAATCATAAAAAAAGAAAAGTAAGACAGAACCATTAGTTGTGAACAAGTCTTCTTTCAGAAGTAGTTCTCTTATCTTATACTATTAGCTCTCGAGGGGGAAGTGACCTAGGAATTCTTATTAAAGAAAAAAACCCTGCTCTTGTTTTCTTTTCTTTTTTTTCTTCTGAGGGAACTGCTAAAATTATCACTACGTAGAATTTGATTTCATATTTCTTATAAACTCCTCATGAGTTACACTAAAGTTATGACCAAAGAATGACTAATGAGGGCTTGCTTAGCTCAGTGAAGGTTTTTGAATTCGAGCATATCTTGTACTTTCGAAAAAGCTTCAAGTGATCCCCATCTCAATGAATTACCTTTCCTACCCCTCTATGTGACTATTCTATTGATTTTGATGCTTATGGCAACATGATCAATCATTCCATAATAGACAACCATTCACTTTTAGAAATTAGTTGAATCTAAACTTCCGTTCCTATATCTCTTTTATCCCTTTTATCCTATTGATCAATCTATTTGTTGATAATGTTAAAGAATGATGAAATGACCTTTGTTCCTTACCTTTTCTTAAAAAACAGAGCATAGTTGACCTTCCTAAGTTGGTGAATGCTCCTTTAGTTCAGGAGCGAACCCACATTTCCTTCAGGGGAGTTCCCACTATGTTATTATTCCTAGCCTAGCCCTGTCCTTCCTATCTCCCTTATAACTTTAATTAAAAAAATCAAGGAATAGATATGGATGGAGGATTTGGTAGATTGAACACCTTTTAGATTAGTGTGGAACTAACATGAAGATCTTTATCCATTGAGTGAAAGCATCCATCCCACTTAGGAAAATTCTTCGACCCACTACTCATAAGTACTTCCTTTAGCCCCATGTGGCTACTGATCTTTTGGAGATACAAGAATGAGTGCTCAATTAACTTTGCAGAGGTTAGAAAGTCAATATCATTAAATATGAGTAGACTTAAGGTTACTAACCCTACAACAGTAATGCTAATTATGGATTAATACATCTTTATTGCACATATCAGCCTAATGGTATGCCAACATCCTTTTATGCATATATAATTGAGAGAAACAACCTATTTATTTGACCAATTCTATCTTTTATTGGTAGAACATACTTACTTGTATATGTTATACTCGAGTTTAAGAACTAGCAAAGTAAATAGAAAAAAGAAAAGAATTAGGCTATCTAATCAACCTTATCTTCCCTGAGGTCAAGGGAGAGGGTGGGTAATTCGAAGATGACATGCGTGACAAAGTAGGGATGTTAACATTCTATTCAGGCCTTCCGGCCTTACAAATGCTCTTGCCATATTATTCACCCTCATGAACAAAATATTCTACCCATACTTGGACTTAGTAGTCTACTTGGATGATATTATTGTTTATAGTAATAACTTAAAGGAGTATGTATAAAACTTAACGGTAGGGTTCCATATGTTAAAAGGTAATTCGCTCTGTGTTAATAATGTTATAAGAGGGAGAAGCGTTCCTTTGCCTAATAATCAATCTCATTCTTTGGGCATTGAATTAGAAGAGGAAAGATCTCGTGTTATCGTATAGTTGATCACTGTTGTATTTAGCCTCTAACCATAAATTGAATAAGGGAAAATGACTTCTCTCCATCCTATTCAATTCCTAATTAAAAAGGACTACATTCTAAGGAAGTCTTTTTTCCCCTATCATTAGCACCATTAAAGGAAACAATATGGTAATGGTTTCTTGTTAATAAGAATAGGATTCTCACCAATCAATGGTCCTACAAAAGTTTGTTTGTGTCTCAGGTAGGTGAGGTTCAAGTAATATTACGAGCTAGATTTATTATGTTGTATGATATTCCATTCGTGAGTTAATGAGGAAAGGTAATGGTCAAATGAACATAATGTCTAAAGAAGAAGAATTGTCCAAGCTTATAACCAAGATCAATATAGCCAAAGGTAAGTGGATAAGGAATTTAGGGTTTCAGGGAAAGGGTTAAAGATTAACCTTAACAACAATGTTTTCAAAGATACCTGTAACAAAGTCGTAGGTATTGAATAGCCTGGAATCTAATTTTCTTTTTTTTTCCAATAGTAGGTGGGAAGGTAGCACTAAAGAGCATTCAACAAAGAGATTGAGCCCTATTAAGGACGGTTGGGTTAGGAATAGAGTAGCATACGAAGATCAAGTAGAGGTAGTAGATGGATTGTTCGCATGTGTCCTAAAGGTTTCCCCATATGGTTGTTCTTGAATTGAAGCAATAAAAGTCTAACCTTGATCAATCCCAAGGATATTTCCTATAGTTGTTTACCATGGAAGGGTAAAGAGATTATAAACTCACTAAAGATCACTTCCTTCTTTTGAATTGGATTCGAACTTGTTAACAAAAGAAAACGCCAATAACCATTCCCTTCCTTAAGCCAAAAAAGTTCCCACAACTAATCTTAATTAGTTTCTTTTCCTTATGCCAATGGGGAAAAAAAATTCTAGTAGTTTGTTTCTATTCACTTTTTTCACTTATGTACTTTAACTCACTTCCTTCTTATTAAAGAGGGAAGAATAACATTTCTATACTATACTAATAAATGACTAGAGAGCTTACTTTAATGTAAAAATTAGATATACGGTGCGAATGAGGCTTCAAAGTAGTAGCTAACATGTGAATAACTGATCTTCTCTGGAAACACTTTGGCTATAATCTAATCTCAAATGCCCTGACTTCAAAAAAGGTGACTTAACTCTTCCACTACTATATGAACTATTTACTCCTTTTTCAATTTTTCTTCTACATAAGTGAATAGATTTTTTTGATTTAATTGATTCAATTCTCGTTCTCAACCTCAAGTTTGGAGATATCTTGAGAATAACAGGAGCAAAATCTTATTAAGAGGAAGACTTTGTCTTAACCACATCTAGGAAAGAAAAGATCAAATTGACAATGAAAACAATAGATAAGACCATTTCTTCTTTGTTCACAACACATGAAACTGCCATTTTGCCTAACTAGGATAGACAGAGCTAGAATTTATATAGATCGAAAGGGCGTGTAAAATGGACTAGAATATCCTATAGGGATGGAGGATGCCTAAATTGGATCAAAAGACCCATGTGCCCAGAAATAGTTGCAAGAACAATAATGCCAATGCCTATAGTTAAGTGAACAGGACTTGTCCTCAAAGACCTAAATTATAAGGCATTTTCTACCTTAAATAGATTCCAAGATAAGGATTTGCAGGATATATTGAATTAAGAGAGGAAGTAGGATAGAAAAGTAAGACATCAAAAGGTTCCAATCAGGTTTAGGGCTTTAGGTTTACGACAACCGTAGTCTAAGAGTAGTAAGAGGTTGAATCATATAAAATAGGCATTAAATGCAAGTTATGAGGGAGAGAAGAACATCTTAAAGCAATTTTCTTAGGATAAAAGGTAAAGAATGACATAAATACGATCAAAGGTAAGATCAAAGCGTTTTACCTATTACAAACTAGAATTTTATAATGAAAGAAATGCGATAGCAAGCCTTGTAATGCGACTTGGATTGCTCAACTATTGAAGGATCAAGGAACGGAACAAATATGTAGATGGTTGAAAGGCCAGAAAATACTGTCTGTTCTTTTAGGAAATAGTTTTAGGAGGTTGGCCCAGCTAGATCTTGCTAGCATAGAGCTAACCTAATTCAATTCCACACAAAAGGTTTGGTAACCGTAGTACTCCCTTATTAGATGCACATTTGCTCCTTCTTGTTTGAATCCTAAAGCGTACTTAGATGGCTGTATATAAAATTTAGGCATAAAATTAAATTATTTTTTGGTGTCATAAATTGGGGCCTAACAAGCATATTCCACCTGGCTTAAAATGAAAAAAAGAAAAAAAATTATTTTCATCTCATTGATGATTTTCTAATTGGAGCTTACAAGCCAATTATCCCTTTGTTCACTTGTACATTTCCAAAGGCTTAGTTCAGGTATTGAAAATTGGCAAGCTTATTTTCCCGAGGTCAAGCAACGAGCAGTTCTCAATGCTTAATTGAGATCATTCACCAGGTAACCTTTAGGTTGTAGCAAGCTAGTCTAGATTGAACTAACTAGTTGGTTAGCCAAACTCATGATATGGTTGATTTGCCAATGAACTGTGTGATAATGTTATGCCTTCCTTAGTTAAATTTAATGGAAGTGTTATTAGACCACTTTTAATAGGGCTACCCCCACTTACTTTAATTCTATTGGATCTTACCTAATTAATCTAGTTAACCATAGTGAATTACTAGGAGTCAAAATCTCGGAGCATGGGAGCTTGGTATCCAAACCAAGGTATTAGCAGTTAGATGATTAATAGTGTTAGAAAACTATTTGCATTAGGGATGGAAATGGGTAGGTTGGGTTGATAGTCATGTAAACTAGTTTCTTGCTTTGTCCTATGTCTTCCCATCCAACTCCTTGTTTGGGAGCTCCACCTTCCATTCCAATGGGATAAACTGATGGAAATCCCCATTATATTTAGATATAAGCAAACTTTCCTTAAGACTTTAACTTGTTCACGGAGGAATAGAAATAGGAATGGATAGGCTTCTTTGGTTTCGTAAAGGACAATATGAAAACTTGTTTCTAGGTAAGCCTCAAGAACTTGGTTGAACAATACACTTTATTAAGGAATTAAGCTCCATAGTAGTCAAAATCTTAGTGTTTGGGACTCTTATTTGTTGGGAACTCTAATTTTAGAGATATATAATATAGGAGCAAGTGCATTTTTTTATTGATTGATATTTATTAAGCTATTTAAGGTGTGAAGGTTGTTTTACTACATTAAATATCATTTATGATAAAAGCTTTTTTTTAGTTGATTCAGAAGCATTCGTCATTATTTTTTCTTTGCCAAGTGGCTTTTAAAAGGCCTCATATCGTATAAGGGCTAAAAGAAGACAAGAAGGAATATCACTAATACCAGTTAGCACTATGGACAAATTCCTAGGCCTCAAAGGGAAGCTTGCCTTTTGAGTTTAAGTTAGATGCTAGCCCATTTAGACCATAGTATAGTCCTTTTAAGATTGGCAAATTTCAAGCACTTGGTACACTGGTTGACTTTCATGGAAAGTGCACTCGGATGAAATTATTTATATAACTATTTATAAGGTCAAAATTTGTGGGTTGGGTCACATGAATCAAATCCAATTAGTTTAAAGACTTTCTTAGTTGCTATGACGATGATATCAGTTGCACTTTCATCATAGAGAGAGTGGAATTTAGCTTCATTTTTGGTCTCCTATCTATAGACTTGTGTTTTCATTTCTATTGTCAGGCTAATATTAGGGTTTAGGCTATGGTTGGCTACCTTTGTAGTTGTTGTATAGTTGCAATTCCCACATCCCTCTTTGACCTCATTGAATAACGTGGCTCCTTTGTTCATGGAGTGAAAAGAAGAAAGTGAGGATAAACTCTGACTTGTACAGCCCACTGGTCCAAGGCAAGAAGCACACTATTTTACACCCAATGGAAAGAAGTTAGTTAGCTAGCACTCTTCGATAACTCAAGATAGCCCCCTATTGAACACTTATCTCATGTAGACTTATTTTTCCTATAGGTGTAGTAAAGTAATTAGTTGGACTAACCTATGGTTATCATAACTACAATTTTCTTTTTTACTCCTTATGTATTTTTTCTTATTTAATCCAAAATGAAGTGGGGAATAAAGTTTTACTTTAAATTTTAGCTAAAGGTGAACAACCATCATTGTAAGCAAATAGAGAGCCTTCACTCGTTTAAGTCATTATGAGCCAAAAAGTGTACTGTCAATTTGAGTCACGAAAGGGTCGTTTTCTTTAATTCTTTATTTCTATTATATTTTTTGCCTATTTTTATTTAATAATAGATATAATATATATATGTTATTAAATAATAAGATTAAAAAATTTCTCTAATTATTCATTCCTGGTCTTATTGAACCAGATATTGTATAATTAAGTCACAGGGCGCACATATTTGAGCAAAACTTGGGAAAAGGAAGAAGCAAATAAAGCAATGGCCTCCCTTTTCTTTCTTTTTTCATCTCCTCTTTCCGAAGTGAAGGAGTTGTATATAGAGATCCTTAGGGACATATAGTTTAATTGGTTAAAAGACACATTTTTATAAAGATGGTACTGTAGGTTCGGGTCTTATTAAGCCTATTGCCTCTTCTCTTAACATAGGAAAAGGTAGTCAGATTCTCTACCACTCTGAAGATCTTAGTGACATGATGGCACCTAAAATGCTAGACTGAATAGCCGAAAAGAAGGTGTCTCAGGAATAGAATATGTTGTTTTAGTCAAATAAGTGGTATTGTTTGGATCTTTCCTTATTATTGGTTTGATAAAATGTAACCAATAGCAATAGGAGAAGGGGAGAATGGCACAAAGGGAAGAGAAGTCTTAGTTAAATAACATTTAGATTCGGTAATTATTCCATTAAGAGCTTTTGGTCTTATATAAGTAATTAATATTGGATAAAAGATTTTTTTAGTTACCAATGCTACTAGTTGAGAAAAAGCTACACATTTTTCTTACTTGAGAAATTCCTAAAAGATGATATTTTTATAAAAGGCCAGATATTCCCATTTAGAAACTTTACTAAAAGTAGGGGAAAGAAGTGACATCATATAGGAAGAACAAGACTCAAATGTAAGCTCCTATAGAATGGTTTTCGGGTTTGGTGGAATTGAATCAAGAGTACCACTTACAATTGATTCAGGAACCATCACTAGAAAGGGAACTTAATCCAATCCTACTTAAATTTGGTTGCCTAGGAGCTCTAGGATGAATACTCATTCTTAGAGTGATATTAGATGTGAAAGTACCTGTTGTGATTGAATCAATAATCACTTTTATCCTTGTAAACAATTTTGTAATAGTTCAATCATCCCTTGCTTTCTTAAGTGGTGTCACTTGAGGAGGGTTCTTTGTGACTATGACTAGAAATTTTAAGAGCTAGAAATATAATAAGGTAAGACTTTGAAAGAATCTGACTCGAGAAAGGACTTGAAATGACATTTTAGATTCATTTTCAAATTAAAGGCACATTAGGAACTCCATTTCGAAGTGAGAAAGGAAGGTAGCTCTTTTGATTCAGTTAGGTTTGGATTCAATTTAAGATGAAACTATGAAAAATGGAGAATTGATATAAGGGCGACAAGTTTGTACACCTAACCTCATGAAAATTTAAGTAGCCAAGTTAGGAAAGCATATAGCATTGTTTTCTCCTCTCTTTATTTTATGCAATGATCAACTAATATAATTTTTCTTTAATTGACATATTCTATTTTAGTGAAGAATTGATAAAAATTTAGGATATTTTTTTATTTATCATGAATTGGAATAAAGAACAGAAGGGAAGGGTCTTTCTAAGTCACAAATAAGTTTTTAACCTTAACTTACATGGTAGGAAACTAAAGACCATTTTTCTTTTCATTATCAAATAAAATTTTTTAATTATCACAATTCCTTTACACATAACAAATAAAAAAGCACTTTTGAAAAGGTCGTCATTTTCAATTTTAGTTAACAGAACTACTAAATTATACACTTTCCAAATGAGGAATTATGCCCATTTTATTTTATTAGATTATTCAATCACTTTCACTATAATAATGAAATATGGATTTCTCTTATTCCATATGGGTGAGAGTGATTAGATTTTATCCATATAAGGACTCCCCTTGCGACCAAATTTATGGAATACAAAACATAAGAGCTAAGAGGCGAGGCCTAGTGGATGAAATGACTCATTTAACTTACTAGAAGAGGGGACTGTTATACTACCATTCTATATTACTCTTATTGGTCTAGCCTTTCCATCAGTTGAAGTCATAAGGGCATTACCTAGTCCCATTTCTTTTGAAAGGGTTAAAAGTGATGCTAAACTAAAAGCCTTAGGATTTTAAGTTGAAGTAGTTTTTTGTCTACCTGTAGAAATCTCTCTTCCTTCTAGCATCCTTTAAGTGAGTGAAATAGGGTAGTTTCCTAGTCATAATTAGTGGAAGCCTGTGGAGAAGTAAGATCTAAGGTAAGGAAAGTAGACATATGTAGGGCTCGACTATAAGCTTTGCAGGATTACCAAAACAAGGATTGGAAACATAAATAAAGTATATAGTAGTTTTTTATAGAATCAGGTAAGCAAACATAGAAAAACGATCTTCAACAATTTGAGTTTAAAGAAGTTTTTTAAGCAAAGATGAAAAAGCAATAGAAGCATCTTTCTTTGAGTACTTTTTAGGGACCTTTTTTGATGATAAAACCTTTTAGATGACAAGAGAGGTTAATTTCCTTAAGGAAAAGAATTAATGTCATTAGTCTTAAACAACTAACTATTATGTGTTTACTGCTGTGTACCTTTCTGTTGGACCCCGCTTCTGGAGCCCAACATCGAAGTCGTGACAACATGAGCCTAATAACCTGTAGTTTTTGGAGTCCAATAAATCAGTCATAAAGCGTGAGTGGGCTTCCTTGTAGGGTTACTTCAATGAATCCTCATTAGCCATCATCTCATAAGGGTGATGAGCCCACACCAGTTAAACACAAAATCACAGTTTGACTTTTTTAAAACAATTGTAACTATCAGCCTCTTGTTTATTTTGAAATAAGAACCATCTCATTCGGAGCTCTATAGCTCAAGATATACTTAAAAATCCAAAGTGTGTTCATAATATGCTAATCAGTCATACTTCCTATCTTCCTTTCCATAACATCTCACTTATGCATACATACATATATATATGTATCAACGATTTATGTTGCAAAATCATCAAATCAAGTTGATTGCTTCTTCACGTATATCTAAATTCAACTCACATCATCCATGCACCATTCACACTTCATTAACATCAAAAGAATAAAGCTTTTATAATGCTTTAGTGGGCATTTCGGGCCAACTTATATCATAATCCAAAAATACCAACTTTACAAGAACAATAGTTCCTCAAAATGCGACTAAAGTCTTGTTTTACATGATTTACTTCAAAAAAACAAAAATATTCAAATTGGAGTGATGCCTTGAATCTTAGCTCGATCACTCGGTTTCTTGTTCATCGCCTGTAGATGGGAAGGAATGAGGGTGAGCTTAAAGCTCGTGGGTAACATTTTTATAATTCATAAGCAACTTAATTCATGTATCATCAAACTTGCCAACACATTTGAACATGTAAACTCATAAGCACATCATTATGGTTTGGGTGGATCCAAAACAGAATGTACTACACAATTCCTATAAGAGTCTTATGTAGTTGTGAATTTAGGAGAGTCTATGAAGGAGCTCCATACTACTAGCGAGCAGGCGGGAGAAGCCCTTGGTTAAGTGCATTTGACATGCTTAGGGGACCACCACAAACCCACATAATCATATATTTCACAACTTGAAAACTTGTTGCCCAAAATGACACATTTTCAAAACATGATTTCATATACTTGATATCCTTTCAAAATCATTTCCATTTGTTATTTCAAAGTTCATCCACAAAATTCATACACACACATATAGCACTTTCTCAAAGCATTTAAAGAACAATGAATACACATTTTAAAGGTAGTTGAAACATTTATTTCTCTTTTCTTGAAAGAAACATTAATGACTTATTATTTAATTATAAAAATGTAATCCACCTTAGTCTCCTTGCTTGAAAACTTGCTCAAGGATGTCTCTCCTCTTGCCTCTCTTGCCTCCCTTCAACATTGACAAAAATTCTCATTCAATATGAACTTCAATTGGAAAACCCAAAGAACTATATGCATGAAATTGATCCAAGAATACTTATACCTATGCATTTACTAAGCTCTTTGAACCAAAACCCTTCGAAAAATCTAAAAGATTTAACATAAGCTTTACCTTGAATCTTTACCAAAAAATGAGTTTCTTGGCTCTAATGGAAGCTCTAATCTCCCTCTTCCTTTTTTCCTTCTTGATCACTCTCAAAATCCCTTTTAAAGGCTAAGAAAAATTGAAACCTAGATTATCTCCCTTCTTTTTCTCTTCTTTCTCTCTTTTTTTCGTGCTTCTTTCTCTTCTCTTTTTTCTCATCCACGCATCTAGCTTCTTCTAATGCAAGACCACAAATTTTCTTTTTCTCTCCCCTTTTATACCCTTCAATGCCTTAAGACTTTATAACTTAAGTGATCTTCCAAAGATGCCCCTCATGTAACTTACCACCTTAACATTTTAATTCCCTTAACCTATGTCATATTATCTTACTCACATTAATATGCTAATTAATTCCAACACAAATTAATCTAGCAAGGCCCCAAAATTAATCTAATCATGCTTATTCATCAAGAAAAAAATTTAGGGGTCAACATTTCTCCCCCTCTTAAAAGAATTTGGTCCTCAAAATTCTTACCTCAATCATTAAAGAGTTGTGGGTACTTCTCCTTCATGGCTTCCAAAGGTTCCCATGTGGCCTCTTCCACAGAATGGTTTCTCCACAGGACTTTGACTAGCTGAGCTGTCTTGTTCCTGAAGACCTTCTCCTTAGTGTCCAAGATCTCCACTGGAGTTTCCTCATAGGACATATCATCTCTCAACTGAACCTCAGTGTTCTAGATAATATGGGAGGGATTCGATCTATACCTCATTAATATGGACACATGAAAGACATCATATATCTATGACAATTCTGGTGGCAGCGCCAACCTATAGGCTAGTGGTCCGATCTTCTTTACGATCTCATAAGGACCCATATATCTCGGACTCAACTTGCCTTTCTTGCCAAACATCATGACTCTTTTCCAAGGAGACGTCTTAAGAAAAACCTTCTCACTGACTTCGTACTCCATTTCCTTCCAATGTGCATCAGCATAACTTTTCATTCCATCCTGTGCTGCCTTAAGCCGTTGCTTAACCAAATTAACCTTATCGACTGTCATCTAAAGCAAATCTGGCCCTATCAGTTTCCTCTCTCCTTCTTCATCCCAACATATCAGAGTTCTACACCTCCTTCCATATGGTGCTTCATAAGGAGCCATCTGAATGCTCAAATGATATGAATTATTATAAGCAAATTCAATCAATGGCAAATGTTCATCCCAAGCACCCCTAAAATCCATCACACATGCTTGAGCATTCCTTCAATGGTCCTAATGGCCCTCTCAGATTAGCCATCTGTTTGAGGATGAAAAGTCATGCTAAAATTCAACTTAGTTCTTAGAGCCTTTTGTAAGCTTTCTCAGAATCTTGAAGTAAATCGAGGATCCCTGTTAGAAACTATAGAGTCAAGAATTCTATGCAATCTAACTATCTCACCAATATACTTCTTTGCTAGCACATGCAAAGAATTAGTTTGCTTAATTGCCAGAAAATAGGTTGACTTCGTCAACCAATCAACAATGACCCATATGACATCATGCTTCCTACTGGTCTTAGGAAAATCCATCAGAAAATTCTTGGTTACTCTTTGCCACTTCCATTCAGGAATGAATAATGGCCTTAACTTGCCTGAAGGTGCTTGGTGTTCAGCCTTGACTTGCTGACACACTAGACACTTGCTTGCATATTCGGCTACATCTCTCTTCATACCTTTCCACCAGAAATGCTCTTTCAGATCTCCGTATATCCTTATGCTACCTGGGTGTATGGCATAAGGTGCATTGTATGCCTCATCCAGTATTTCATCCTTTACTTCCTTGACATTTGAAATACAAAGTCTATTTCCGATAACCATAAGTCCATCATCCCTCACTACCATTTTAGATTTCTTGTCATTCTGAATTTCTTCTTGGAGCTTACTCAATTCTGCATCATGTGCTTGTAACTCCTTAATTTTTTCCCTAAGTATCGGTCCCTCTCTGAAATTTGCAATAATATAATATGATTCCTCCTGTTTCAAACTTATCCTAAGCTTAGCCATTTCTTCCAATAATGGCAGATAAACTGTTTAAACATGAGCTATAGAGGATTTCATACTCAAGGCATCCGCTACTACATTCGCCTTTCCTAGATGATATTCAATCAATAGGTCATAATCCTTGAGCAATTCAATCCACCTTCTTTGTCTCAAATTCAACTCTTTCTGACTCAATAAATACTTGAGACTTTTGTGGTCTATAAAAGTCTTTGTCTGAACCCTATACAGACAATATCTCTAAATCTTAAGAGCAAAAATTACTACTACCAATTCCAGATCATAGGTCGGGTAATTCAGTTCATAAGGTTTTAGCTGCTGCAAGGCATAGCTATTACCTTATCTTCTTGCATCAACACACAACCCAAGCCCTTTCTTGAAGCATCACTGTAAACTGTATAACCTTCACCTCCTATAGGCATGGTCAGGATTGGAGCACTTTTCAATCTGTGTTTAAGCTCCTCAAAGCTCTTTTGACATTCATCACTTCAGATAAACTTTTGATTCTTCCTCAACAACTTAGTCATTGGAGCAACTATCATAGAAAATCCTTTAACGAATCTCCTATAATAACTTGCCAGAATGAGAAAACTCCTCACTTCTATTACTGTCTTCGGTGCATACCAATTCGCCACTGTTTCAATTTTCTTTGGATCACCATGCACCCCATCTTTCGATATCACATGTCTAAGTAAAATTACTTCATGAAGCCAGAATTCACTTTTGCTGAATTTTGCATAAAGTTCCTTCTCCCTCAGTGTTTGCAACACTATCCTAAGGTGCTCCTCTTGTTCCTTTTCACTCTTAGAATAAACCAGAACGTCATTGATAAACACTATAACAAACTGATCCAAATACTCCTTGAAGACCCTATTCATAAGATCCATAAATGCAGCCGGAGCATTGGTCAGCCCAAATGGCATGACTAGGAACTCGTAATGCCTATAACGAGTCCTAAGGGCTGTCTTGCTTACATCAAACTCCTTGATTCTGAGTTGATGATAGCCTGACCTGAGGTCAATCTTGGAAAAGACCTTTTCTCCCTGCAATTGGTCAAACAAATCATCAATCCGAGGCAAAGGATATTTGTTCTTAACATTCACCTTGTTGAGTCTTTGGTAATCAATGCACATACGCCATGTCCCATCCTTCTTCTTAACAAGCAGAACTGGTGCTCCTTATAGTGACGAACTTGACCCTATATTCCCCTTCTCTAACAATTCCTCGAACTATTCCTTGAGCTCCTTCAGTTTAGTTGGGGCCATTCTATACGATAGTATAGAAATAGACGCGGTACCAAAAATCAAGTATATGGCAAACTCGATTTCCCTTACCAGCAGTAAACCAGGTAAATCTTTTAGAAATACATCAGGAAATTCTATTACAATAAAAAAAATCCTCTAGCTTCCCTTCATTCACATCAGTTTCCACAACATATGCCAAGAAAGCTTCACATCCCTTTCCCATCATCTTATCAGCTAACAAAGTCGAAACAATTCTTAGTGATGGTGATTTCCTGTCCTCTCTACAAATTCTCACTGTTGCCCAGATCAAATTCCACGTCCTTGAGGCTATAATCTAACTTCGCATGATAGTTCTCCATGGAATCCATTCCAAGTATAGCGTCTAAACCTTTGAGGTCTAGAGGTAGTAAGTCCACTACTAGTCTAGCACCATCGATGAAGAGCTCACATTCTCTATACACATGACTTATTATCACATTCCTTGCTAGAGGAGTGCTAACCATCAAGGGACTATCCAATGGCACCAATTTAACATCATGCAAAATCATGCTTGTAAAAACAAATGAATGTGTGGAGCTAGAATCAATCAAAAC
This sequence comes from Erythroxylum reticulatum, assembly GCA_025504915.1. Lineage (NCBI taxonomy): Eukaryota > Viridiplantae > Streptophyta > Magnoliopsida > Malpighiales > Erythroxylaceae > Erythroxylum > Erythroxylum reticulatum. The sequence continues at coordinate 34,128,379 of JANSVA010000004.1, forward strand.
ATATACTTCAGGACTAAATAACTAAGTTATACTAGTAACAACTTTAAGTGCGGCTGCAGCTTCCTCTCTGGTCATGGTGAACACCCTTGCCTGAACCTGATCCCTTAGCCTTCCTGGAGGAACAACCTTCTTTGTAGCCCCAGAACTACCCACCTCAGTGAATGGTCTGGTCCCTCCTGTTTCTGCTCTCTTTGGCGCTTACAACTGTGACCCCTCTCGCCTTATTACTTGGAGACAGTCCTTAACCAAGTGACTTGAAGCACTCTCCCCTGTGAAGCTTTCCACAATGCTCACATTAGGGGTTCATGTTCCTACTCCTCTCCACCTTGTTATTGCCCCTTGTGGTTGAGACTTGCACTGAAGTTGCCTTAGTTTCTTGTTCCTAGCAGAGGTATTACTCCCTACTTTAATCTGTGTGTGGAAACTCTTCATACCCCTCCCAAGCATTGGAGCACTCACCCCTTTCTTAAAAAACTGCTCATAATTCTTCCTCTTTCTACTCACTTCTTTCTTTATATCCTCCAGTTTTTCAGACTGGAGTGTAGCATCTACTAGCTGCTGATAGTCACAGAAATTGTGGATCAGGACTTTCTCCTTGATCTCCAAATGAAGTCCTCCCTTAAACTTACGGTACTTATCCTCCTCATTGGCAACTATGTCGGCCGTATACCATGACAGCTGGGTGAACTTCAGCTCATATTCACTCACACTCATGTCCCTCTATGTGAGATTCATAAACTCCTTGACCTTCTCTTGTACATAAACTCTGGAGAGGTACTTCTTCCTAAACACTTCCATAAAGTCTCTCCATGACAACACTAAAGGCATAATCTGACTATGGGGTACTGATTCCCGCCAGTGGAATGCATCCGCTGTAACAAGTTGACTGTATAGTCCAGTTTCTCCTTATCTGAGCACTTCATATGAATTAGGACTCTCTCTATCCTCTTCATCCATGCTTCAGCCTCTTTGGGATTTATAATCTTATTGAAATCTACAGTTCCATACTTGTGGAGCTTATCATACTGTCCAGTCCTCTCCATTGGAGCTTGCATTGGGACTTGGAACCCTTGGCCCATGGCATATAACAGAGCCTGAGCAAAGGCCTTAAGGAACTGCGTATGCATAGGGTTTGCTTGAGGCATCGGTGGAGGCGTTGGAGGCACTTCCTGTTGCATACTAGATGCCTCAGAATTCAGAGCAGAATGTGTCCCCGTATCTTGTGGGACATAGGATTCATCTGTGCTCCTTTTGCGAGAGCCAGATCGAGTCAGAGCTCCTCGAGTTCTTTCAAGGTGGTATAATCACCCCTTTAATTTAAAACCATTGAAAATATGTAGTTCATGCAAAATAGTTTTAGATCATATACAACAATTCAAAACATTGCAAGTTGTTCATTTAAAATAATGCACATTCCTTTCATGTCTTAAACTACCCATTTCGAGCCTAGGATACCCCTAAACCTAGTCGTACACCTGGACTAAAACCTAGGTGCTCTAATGCCATAATTGTTAGACCCCGCTTTCAGATCCCAACATTGAAGTTGTGAGAACATGAACCTAATATCCTGTAGTTTCCAGAGTCCAACAATCCGGAGTCATAAAGCGTGAGCGGGCTTCCTTGTAGGGTTATTTCAATGAATCCTCATTAGCCATCATCCGATAAGTGTGATGTGCCCACACCAGTTAAACACCAAATCATAATTTGAATTCTTCAAAACAATTGTAACTCTCAGCCTTTTGTTTATTTTGAAACAAGAACTACCTCATTTGGAGCTCTATAGCTTAAGATAAGCTTAAAAATCCAAAGTGTGTTCATAACCTAGTAATGCCCCTCTGACCGATCCCTCTTTTTCCTTCCATCAATCTCTTTCAAATAGACCCAAAAAGATACAAATTTTATTGAGAGATAGAAAAATGTGTCGGGAATCTATTGCTTTAAGAATCAATTAATTTAGAGGTCAGGTTATAAAGTTATGGCCAAAAGAATCAACCATGCTCATGTCCTCAATCACGTTGTACCTAACTCGGAACAATTGGCATAACTTTCACTAGAGATTTCGATTAAGGTTTCTTTGAATGGTTTAAAAGAGGACTTCTAGATCTACAACTTGTATGAAGACCTCAAAGGCGAATTCTATCATTTAGAGGGTCAAAAATGGGACCAGACGATAGGGTCAGATGAACAGTGCACCAGACGATATGACGTCATCAGACAATATGTCCTCACTAGACGAAGCGTCTTCACCAAATGAAACATCCTCATAAGACAAAGCGTCTTCACTAGATGATACGTTCTCACCAGATGAACCGTCCTCACAAGACGATACATCCTCACTAGACGAAGCATCCTCACAAGACGAAGCGCCTTCACAAGACGATACATCCTTATCAGAAGAAGCATCCTCATAAGACAATACGTTTTCACCAGACGAAGCGTCCCCACATGACAAAGCATCCTCACCAGACGATACATCCTCACCAGACGATACGTAGTTACTAGATGATACAACCTCACTAGGCAACACGTCATCACTAAACGATACATCATCACCAGACGATGTGTTCTCACTAGACAACACATCATCATCAGACGATGCGTCCTTACCAGACGACATGTCATCACCAAATGATACGTCATCACCAAATGATGTGTCCTATACTCTTGAGCATCTCCATTTATAAGGACCATAAATTTTGACTCCTATATCTAGAAATTTCACACTATATACCGTTGGAAAGCTAGAAAAACAAGCTACAATTCTATGAAGTCAACTTGTCAAATTCATCCTAGATCAATCCAGATTTTGCCCTAAAGTCAGAACATGAAAATTTTCCCTTATGGAAGACTTGAAATTTTGTACTATGCAAACTTGGATTGTTCTTAGCATAACCATTCAGCTACTAAAATGATTTCATTAAACTCTCAAATCTTAACTCATTTGTCTTAGTAGTTTCAACTACATCTGATTAGTCATACTTCCTATCTTCCTTTCCGTAACATCTCACTTATGCATATATATATATATCAACGATTTATGTTCCAAAATCATCAACTCAAGTTGATTGCTTCTTCACGTATATCTAAATTCAACTCACATCATCCATGCACCATTCACACTTCATTAAAATCAAAAGAATAAAGTTTTTACAACGCTTTAATGGGCATTTTGAGCCACCTTACATGATAAACCAAAAATACCAACTTTACAAGAACAATAGTTCCTTAAAATGTGACTAAAGCCTTTTTTTACATGATCTACTTCAAAAGAACAAAAATATTCAAATTGGAGTGACGCCTTGACTCTTGGTTCAATCACTCGATATCTTATTCATCGCCTATAAATGGGGAGGAATGGGGGTGAGCTTAAAGCTCGTGAGTAACCGTTTTATAATTGATAGTAAGCAACATCCATTTTAAAACTCACATTAAGTCAAGATACTTATATTTTCCAAATCTCAATTTATCAACAATTCATAAGCAACTTAATTCATCTATCATCAAACTTGCTAACACATTTGAACATGTAAACATATAAGCACATCATAATGGTTTAGGTGGATCCAAAACAGAACGTACTACACAATTCCCATAAGGGTCTTATGTAGCCATGAACTTAGGGGAGTTTATGAAGGAGCTCCATACCACTAGCGGGCAGGCGGAAGAAGCATTTGGTCAAGTGCACGTGACATACTTAGGGGACTACTAAAATCCACATAATCATGCATTTCATAACTTGAAAATTGGTTGCCCAACATGGCACATTTTCGAAACATAATTTCATATACTTGATATCCTTTCAAAATCATTTCCATTTCTCATTCCACAATTCATCCACAAAATTCTTCCACACATATATAGCAATTTCTCAAAGCATTTAAGGAACAATGAATGCACATTTTAAAAGTAGTTGAAAACATTTATTTCTCTTTTCTTGAAAGAAACATTAATGGCTTATTATTCAATTATAAAAATGTAACCCACCTTAGTCTCCTTGCTTGAAAACTTCCTCAAGGATGTTTCTCCTCTCGCTCCTCTTGCTTCTCTTGCCTCCCTTCAATATTGACAAAAATCTTCATTCAATATGAACTCCAATTGGAAAACTCAAAGAACTATATGCGTGAAATTGATCCTAGAATACTTATACCCATGCATTTCCTAAGTTCTTTGAACCAAAACCTTTCCAAAAAGCCAAAAGATTTAACATAAGCTTACCTTAAATCTTCACCAATCGATGAGTTTTTGGCTCTAATGGAAGCTCTAATCTTCCTCTTCCTTTTTCCCTTCTTGATTACTCTTAAAATCCCTCTTGAAGGCTAAGAAAAATTGACACCTAGATGATCTCCCTTCTTTTCTCTTCTTTCTCTCTTTTTTTTTTTGCTTTTTTGTCTTCTCTCTTTTCTCATCCACACATCTAGCTTCTTCTAAAATGAAAGATCACAAATTTTATTTTTCTCTCCCCTTTTATACCCTTCAATGCCTTAAGACTTTATAACTTAAGTGGTCTTCCAAAAATGCCCCTCATGCAACTTACCACCTTAACACTTTAATTCCCTTAACCTATATCACATTATTTTACTCACATTAACATGCTAATCAATTCCAACACAAATTAATCTAGCAAGGCCCTAAAATTAATTTAATCATGCTTATTCATCAAGAAAAAAATTCAGGGGCCAACACTTTCTTTCTTTCCTAGCAAGTCTCCTCATGATACGAAGCCTTTTTTTTCAAAGCTTGAAGGTGGATAAAGAGAGGTCTTCATCCGCTTCTATTGAATTTTTCACTTTTGATTGTATAGTTTAGTTACTAATTGTAGCTTAATAAAAATTTTGCAATGGTTTTAATTCCTCAATCCTCAGTTAGTGAAGTTGAAGCAAACTTGACATACTATTCACCAAACACCCCAGTGGAAGCCATACGTGGGAATCAAAGAGCTTGTTTCATGTCACGGTGTGAACCCGGTTTATAAGGTTTTAGAATAATCAATCAAGGAGCTTGTTAATGTTGTTCAGGTTGATGACTCAAAATGGAAAAAAAAATGATACCGTCCAATCCTTTGTATATGAATTTGAAAGAAGCACTGCAAATGCTATTAGTGGTTCTTCACTCTTATCTCAATCATCTATAAAAGTTGCTTGATTCACCTCCATCTCTGATAAGACTGGACTTAGTTTGGGCGTATCAGAGTCTCATTGAAACGAGTTTTGGCTCACCCACCTCTAGGGATGTCAACAAGGGCCCGGGCTACCTGATTTTAGCCCAGGTTGACCCGACCTTGGCCCGTGGCTAGACATTACTTAAAAAACGATGTCATTTTTAACGTTTTTCTAAAACAAATTACGGTGGGCCGAGCTGAGGGCCAACCCATCTTGGCCCGGCCCATTGACATCTTTACCCACCTCTAAAAGTACGGAGAAGTTCCAAGCTATAGTCACTCTTATATCCCCTTTTTGATTCAAAAAGTCTCGTCTTTAAATCATATGCCCTTGCTTGAATAGTAGCAATCATCGCCTTCCTATCATTTTGTTGATAATTCAACATCCATTTTGTGGAGAGAACTGCCTACTCCTACCTTGAATGAGAAAGAGATTTAAGGCATCTTAAAAGAAAGTAAAACAGTAATAGATTAGATGACCTATCCCTAGCTTTAAATAATCTCTATACTTTGCTATCACATGAATACTGTCATTCCTTTCCACCTGCTTCCATAATTGGCTTTTCCTTAAAGACATCTCATGAATAAAATTTCATGATCCACTCCAAAATTGGATAGAGAATAGTTGGGATATTCCATTCCACTAGAAGGGAGACATTAGAAGTAGGAACGTCGAAGGAATAACAACACTACATTGAGAATTGACTCATCATATTAACCATTTAGACTAAGAGTTCCTTATATTTTGCTTATTTGGAAACTAAATGGATTTTATGGTACCCCTAAACCAAAGGCTTTTATTCCAAAATGAATCAAAAAGAAGATCAATGAAAGACCAAGATATAGCTAGTGTGGAGCAAGTAAAAACAAATCTTTCAGTGGATCAATATATGTTCAACTCGCAAGTCAAATTTGGCATCAGATCTTTCAGTGGATCAATAAGTGTTCAACTCCTGATACTAGGTAAGCTCTAAACCAACGCTCGAGAAGGAAAGCAAAACTACTTCCTCCTTTTCATTAATTGATTAATACTCTCGGACTCTTGGAGAGAAATTTTTACTGTTGGCTCAGTTCCTAAAGAAAAAAAACTCAATGACGTCAAGAAGTGGAGTAAAGAAATACACTTTTGAAAAAAAGGGAAGAAAGTTGTTCATTCTACAACTTATGAACAACAATCGCATTGCAATTTACCTTATGTAGCAAGAGATAACTGCAGTTATTAAAAAACATAAAGAACTAGAAGAGGGGTTTTTGGAGGTAAGTAATAGGAAGAAGAAGAATGCGTGCAACCACTATCAGGCGAGTGTACTAGATCAACCTTCGATCCTAACCCTCAGAATGATAAAAGGAAAAAATACCTGGTGGGGGGTTTAAGAAGCTTATTACTGATGTTTTGTTCCTCATAACACAGTGGAAAGCTTTCCTTTCTTTTTTCTTGGGGGAAGTCTCTGTTATAAGCAAATCTTTCATTCCTTAGTAAGAGATAGAGAATCCAAACCTTCTCCTTTCACTCTGAATCTTTCTTTTTATTTAAGAGTTCAAAAAATTGGTAGAGATAGTAAAGACTTTTCTAGTTATGAACTCATGTTACAAAATTAATATGGTCAATCACTGTCCTTAATTAAGAATTTGACGACAAAGGCGACACACCTTATAAAAGAAGAAAACACAATCAACCTTACGTGAACTAATGGGATCCTTATAAGGGGTAATGCTTGCTAATTGAGGCCTAGCAAGTGAACTAGTCTTACCTTACAATCATTTTGTGTCTATTAGTAGTAGTCACATCTTCTCTTCATTCTTTGCCCCCTTTCTCTTATTTGTGATAGATATTGGATCTAATTCATCATCTGCATCCCAACCCCCCATCCTAAGCTAACTTGAATACCAGAAGCCTAATTAGCCTTTCACTTATCCCTTCTAGTCTTTCATCTATTCATTCTTAAACTTAAATCCCTCCTTTGAAGAAAGTCTTCGCAATACTCCTATCACTTATCAAGTAAAGAGAGACTCTTTTCTTTATTACGTCGATGCAGTTGAAGAAGTTTTAGTTGCTTTATCCTTTAAGCTTTTTTCCCTTATGTAGTTTTGTTACATCTCGTGCCAGTAAGCTAGAATTAATTCATAATAGAGGAATAAGCAAAATCTCTATCTAGATCAAAAGAAAGAGACTTAGGCCTTCCTTCCATACAGTATAAGAAAGAGTTATCTATATTTAAATAGGTTATAAAACTAGCTTAGGAAGGATAATTCATTATGTAAAGCATCGATTTTGGGATGTTCATGATTGTAGTGTATTTTCTTGAGCTATTGGGGGATCCGATTTTTAGCCCTCTTTTTTCCTTAAAGTTCCAAGTCTTGGGGGATCCAATTTTGAGCTTTCCTTAGTAGAAGCTTTGTTTGTCTCAATAAGGGCTGCTACTGTTAGGAATGGAGTTAATTGTTCACAAATCTCCGCGATTCGTGATTGGGTCTTATCTCTCCAATATGTGAATTAGATAATTTTGAGAGAGGAAATATTCTCTAAGCAAGACAAAGGATAACTCAATAGAGGATGGACTGCTAACCTTTTAGTTTAAGACAGACATCTCCTCCAAGAAAAGCAAGAAATGTCGTAAATTTACATTAGAATTAGTTTTGATGCTAGGAAATATTGTTTAACTATTTTCATGCCATTTTAAAATTTTATTGAATTATCAAATTGTTTTATATGTTTATAGAGAGTATAATTGAAACATTCACCTCTTATAATATAAGACTACTAGGATTGATAAATTAATGCAATTATTTATGTAACGAATGCTTTTGAAAGGTGATTGTACGATTACAATATTTGTAATCGTTACTGCTTAATATTTGGTACAAAAAATAACAAGAACTAAAGCCTTTGTATAAGAAGAATTGCTCTACATGCTCTTTTATTGTTGCAGATTTCTTTATATACAAGAAGCTAACGCTTCACTCTCTAGCAAAATGGCGGGAACAGTTATAAACAAATTAATTACGTGGTTTTGTCTAAAATATATAGCCTGTGATAAATATTATATACACCACATGAACTATACGGAAGGTTACAGCCCCCCTCAAGTTGGAGATTGGTGGAGATCTACCAAGCCAAACTTGGACGAAAGATGTGTAAAGGTAGAGGCTGGTAGACTCTTTGTAAAGAGGCTTGCAAGCTGAAACTTGAAACCTTGTTGGAGTTTATTGGGGACTAAATGACAGTCGATTTCAATGTGTTTTGTTCGCTCATGGAAGACTAGATTTGTTGCAATGTGTAACGCACCTTGATTGTCACAGAAGAGTGCAATAGGTAGTCGTGGTGGAATGTTGCCTTGGAGTAAGTAGGAGATCCATTGTAGTTCACATACTGTGGTGGCCATACTCTATATTTGACTTCAGCTGAAGAACGTGAAAAGGTAGATCATTTCTTTGATTTCCAAGATATGAGTAAGTTGCTAAGGAAAATACAATAACCAGTAATGGATTTACGTGTAGATGGATAAGTGACCCATTCTGCATCTTAATATCCCTGTAGTTGAAGGTTATTGTGGCTGGGAAAGAAGAGACCTTGTGCAGGACATCCTTTTAACTATTTAAGGGCATGTGTTGCAGCTTCCCAATACGACTTGAGGATTATGCATAAACAAACTTAGTTGTTGAACAACAAAGGAAATATCGGGTCTTGTGAGATTGAGGTAGAGTAAGCAGCCAAGTAGGCGTCGTTATTGAGTAGGATCTGGGTGAGGATTGTCTTTAGAATCTATAAGCCAAAGAGAAGAGGGAAATGGAGCAGAAATTGGTTTAGCACTCGTCAGTCTAGCGTCATCAAGGATGTTTGAGACATATTTTCTTTTGTTCAAGTAGATTCCAGTAGATAATATGGCGAATTCTATCCCTAGAAAATATCAAGCTAGCCCCAAGTCTTTGATAGTGAATTCGGCATGTAGGAAAGATTTTACAGCAAGTATGGAATCTTTGTTGGTGCCTGTGATAAGAATGTCATCTATATATACAATTAAAGCTAGAAAACAAGAATTAGTATGCAAAGTGAAAAGACAATGATCATTCTTGGACTGGTTGAAGCCATAACGATGGAGTTTAGCGAAGAACTCTTTGCTCCACTGCTTGGAGGCTTGCTTTAAGCCATAGAGAGATTTAACCAGCTTACACACCTCTCCAGGCTTGGCTTTATCGTATCCTTCAGGAGCATGAATACCTCTTCATCAATGGTGCCACGCATGGAGGAAGGCATTATTGATGTCAATCTGGTGAAGGGCCCATCCTTTTGTAGCAACGATAGCAAGGAAAAGCCTTACGGTGACAAGTTTTGCAATTGGAGAGAAACTGTCATTGTAATCAAGTCCCTCAACTTGGTTGTAACCCTTAGCAACTAATCTGGCTTTGTACCTGTCAACGCTTCCATTAGGGTTAAATTTTACTTTATATACCCATTTACATCCTATGGCCCTAGTAAGTTCCCATGTACGATTTTTCTCCAAGGCTTTTAATTCTTTATGCATGGCCCTAACCCAATCAACACTTAATTTTGCTTGATTATAGCTCCTGGATTCTCGGATAAAAGATATGTAGGTAGGAACGAAATGTATGAAGAGCTGAAACATAGGGGATTAACGTAAGGAAAAGCAGGTGTGAATTACTTTAATCAAGAATCTGTATTGAATGAAGTTTAGCAATAGGTGTAGTTACATTGGAGACATAATCAAGTAGCCGGACAGATCTGGTTTTGATTCTAGAACTCTTTTTTAGTGATGTAGAGGTTATTTTGTCTGATATATGGTTTGGGTCATTGGGCTGTGGGTTATGGTTAAGTGCTTGAGGTATAATGGAGGACGTGTTCTCAATACTTGGGCTATTAGTGTAAGGATTTGGATATGTAAGATCGGTGGGTGAATCAAGAATTGATTGCAAGTCAGCAGTATCAGTGTGAGAAACAAGGGGTATTGGTGTGGTTATGGTGGAGTCATTGTGAGGTATAGTTTGGAAAGGAAATATTTTCTCATAGAATAGGACATCTCTGGATACAAAAATCTTATGGGAACGGAGATCATATAGTTTCAAGGATTTTTGACCTGTGACTTAACCTATGTAAATGTAGTTAAAAGCTCTTGCCTCAAATTTGTCTTTATGAGGAGTAGTGTTTGTGGCAAAGCGTAAGCATGCAAATGGTTTTAGTTTGTGTAACCATGTAGGCTACTGTATAGAATTTCATGAGGTGATTTCTAGTGAAGTAAGGGTGTAGGAAGTTGATTGATAATGAAAGTAGTTATAAGAATGGAATCTCCCCAAAATTTCTTTAGTAGCTTAGATTGGAACATTAGGGACCTGGCAATCTGTAGAAGGTGTTTATATTTTCTTTCAATGACCCCATACTATTGGGTAGAATAAGGAAATGATTTTTTATGCAATATTTCTTTGTTTTGAAACAGTCTGGCACAGTTTGCGTTGATAAACTCTGTACCATTGTCACTCCTAACAACTTTGACAGTGGTTTTGAATTGATTTTCAACTAGGGAGATGAAGTTTGCGAGTGTTTTATAGGTCTATGCTTTATGTTGCAATAGGAAAGTCCAAGTGGCTTTGCTACAACAATCTACTACTATCAAAACATGATGGGCAACATTAATGGAAGTTGTTTTATACGGTCCCCTTAAGTCTATATGTATAAGGTCAAGGATATGGTTGGATGTGGTTGAGGTTGTATTGAAGGGGACCCTCTACTATTTTGAGATTTGGCATATGTCACAGGGTAATGGTATGCAAGACTCTGGATTACTAGAAATAGTTGAAATATGTCTGATAACATATTGGGGAGCACGTCCCAGTCTGATATGCCACAAATGTGAGTCTTGAGTACAAGTATTATTTGCAGAATTACATGTTATTGACATCTAAGGGTCTAGATTTTATTTGTTAGACTTTGAGTACAAAGAAATTAATAGTATTTTGCAAGTAGCTAGATCTGTCCAGCATATATAAACTCCCTACAACTCTGTGAACTGCTAGCATTTTTCAGTCATCAGGTCCTGAAACAGGCAACAACATGGATAAAAATTTTGATTTAGGCTGAGTTTGTGAGTTTATGAATAGATAACAGGTTGAACTTAAAATTAGGGACATGTAACGCAATGGTGAGCGATATGGTATCTGTCAAAATTATATCCCCCGTGTGGTGAACAAACTTGACAGATCCACCAAGTAGGTATATTGGGTTTAGTTCCTTTAAAGGTAACGGTCTGTCAAATACGCTTAGGTTGGAAGCTCCCGTATCAATAATCCAAGTACCAGGTTCTATAGATGCAAGAGAATTAAATGCATGATTTAAGTATGGTACCTACAAAGTCTCCCAAGTCTGCAAAGTTGATGTAGTGGTTGTCTGGAGTAGCTTTTCCCTTTAAAAATTTCATCACTTCTTGATGCATAACATTGGTCAATTCTGCAGTTAAACTAGGTGTTTTTCTTCAGGCTTCATTCTCATCAATATCATCAAGTGTACCGACCACATTTGCCACCAATCTTGATTGATTATGCCTTTTATACTCCTTGAATTTTTTGAACTAGTCAGGGGGTTACCATGTAGCTTAAAGCAGGTTTCCCTTAGGTGCCTTTCTGCATGACAGTAATCACAATATTTGTTCTTCTTGGATTCCCTTTTCTTGTTGTGCCACTGATTACTTTCTTTGGCCTCATGCTATTCCCATTGCCTTTTTTGAAGCTTTGACATGTTCTTGTTAACATAACACTTTGATCAGTGACATCTCCTATTACCATATGCACTTCTCTTTTTTTTTTTTCAACCCTCAGCAGCATTGAGTACGCCTTGTTGATGTTTGGTATTGGGTCCATCAACAAGATTTGGTTTCTTACATGATCGAAAGACTCATTTAGTCCCATTAAGAATTGAACCAATCTATTTACTGTCCTTAAATCCATTACAGTTTTAGCTGCACCACAAATGCGCTGTGGAATTGGCATCAGACAATTCAATTCATCCCATAGTTTATTCATTTTAGTGTAATAACAAGCAACGCTCATGATCCCTTGAGAGATTGAGTTGATCACTCTCTGGATTTGATAGATCATAGGGCTATTGCTTTCCCCAAAACTCTCTTCCAACTCATACCATAATTGCTTAGTATTCGTTGTGTACATGAAGGCTTCAACCAATTCCTTCAAAATGACATTCAAAATCCAAGACCTTACCATATAGTCCACCTTTAACCACTGTTCATATTCTGGGCTATTATCCTCAGGCATAAGTCATTTACCATTTATAAATCCTAATTTCTCCATAGCTCCTAATGCTGTTCGCATAGATGTAGACCATGAGAGATAGTTCTTTCCGATGAGAGATGATACAAGTATCATACCTGGATGGTATGATCCTTGTAGCTGTAGTGGATCTCCATCATTTTTGTCCTTAAGTGTTTGAAATGAATTGGTGTTTGCAACACCATTGACTCCAGCCATCGGAAACGCTTGATACAAATGCTACAACAATTACAGCATAAACAGAGTATAACAGAGGAGAAGATCACAGCGACAACGAGAGCAATGTAAGCCGAATGGCTCTGATACAATGTACGATTACAATATCTGTAATCGTTACTTAATATTTGCTACAGACAATAACAAGAACTAAAACCTTTGTGTAAGAAGAATTGCTCTATATGCTCTTCTGTTGTTGCAGATGCCTTTGTATACAAGAAGCTAAAATGGCGGGAACAGTTATCAAAAAATTAGTTACATGGTTTTGTCTAAAATATACAGCATGCGATAAATATTATATACACCGCATGAACTATACTGAAGTTTACAGTGATCGCTATGCCATTCATTAGCTTTATCCTATAATAAAGCATTAAAACCTAGGCAAACACAGATTTATTGACGGCTAGTTACAAGTAAGATGTTAGTGTGCTGGCATTTTAGTTCCAAAAAGATTTATTTTTTCAAAAAGATCAAATTTTAGATTAAATAAAATCTTTTTAAGATTATTTTTTCTGTTTTTATTTTTTAATTTTAACAGTGCAGATTTTGGGCATCTCTAGTAGAAAAGAGTTGTTTCTTTTTTCTGTATAAATTACTGGTTTTGAATGAAGAAATGTGTTATTGATTTTTTCTCTAGATTTTCTTTTTACTAATGTTGTTCTTTTAAAACCAACATGTAGTATTAAAGCTTTAGTTGATTTTATAAGGACCTACCAAAAAAAAAAAAAAGATCTAGTTTTTAAATCTCAAAACTATCGTCCAAAATTTTTAACTACTGCAGCTATTTTGATCTAGTTTCAGTAGCTTACATACTTCTGTTTTAAATTTGCTATTGCTACTATTTTGAATTTGTTTTTAAACAATTTTACGGTAGCAATTTTCTCATATTTTCAACTTGTTTGTTGCTGTTTTTTAAATAATTTTTTAAACTTGTTTTAAACACTTTGCAGCAATATATCTACATCTATTTTTAAACCTTTCTTTTAAACCATAATCAAAATGTCCTCTAGTAATATTGCTTTAAATCCTCTAGAAGTCTTGAATGGTGAAAACTATCAAATGTGATCAATAAAAATGCAATCTTATTTGGAGGCCTTTGATCTTTGGGAAATTGTAACAGAAGATAGATCAGTGCCTCCTCTACCCAAAGCTCCCACCATGGCTCAAATCAAGTTCAACAGTGAAGAAAAGGTGAAAAAATCCAAAGCCAAGACACTTATTCAAAATTCTGTAGGACACTCTGTTTTTTACAGGATCATGGCTTGCGAGACGGCAAAGGAAGCTTGGGATAGATTGAAAGAAAAGTATCAAAGAAGTGACAGAACCCTGCAAATGCAAGTGCTGAATTTGAAGAGGGATTTTAAGTCTCTAAACATGAAAGAGGATGAAACAATTACCAGACATTCTGATCGTATTTTTTTAATTGTTAACAACATCAGATTGCTTGGAGAAGATTTGCCTGACAGGAGGATTGTAGAAAAAGTTCTTGTAACTCTTCTGAAGAGATTTGAATCCAAAATATCCTCTCTTGAAGAGTCTAAAGATCTCAGCGAGATATCATTAGCTGAGTTAATGAATGCTCTTCAAGCACAAGAGCAAAGAGGAACCTTTAGGCAAGATAAGATTACCGAAGGTGCATTTTATATGCGAAGCCAAGCTGGAACAAGGAAGAAGAATTTCAATAACAAGAACAAGAGCAACAGTTGCGAATTTCCACCTTGTGCATACCGTAGTAAGACTACTCATCTTGAAAAATATTGTTGGTGGAGGCCCGATGCAAAGTGTGGTAAATGCAAATAACTTAGGCATATTACTAAGGTTTTCAAATTCAAGAACAAAGATTGTCAATCTTAACAAGCACAAATTACTGAAGAAGTTTACACACAGGAGGGGCAACTTTTTTAAAGCTTTGAGGAATTTGTCCCCAAAATGCCAAGGAGGAGGGTTAATGTGCTGGCATTTTAGTTCCAAAAAGATTTGTTTTTTCAAAAGACTAGATTTTAGATTAAATAAAATCTTCATAAAATTATTTTTTCTGTTTTTGTTTTTCAGTTGTAACAGTCCAGATGTTGGGCATCTCAGGTAGGGAAATGTGTTATCGATTTTTTATCCAGATTTCCTTTTTTACTGTTGTTGTTCTTTTAAAACGAGCATAAGACATGGTCTACTATGCACGTGGATGGAACTTGGAAAGTGTCAATCCCAATCTTGGGATTTAGTCAATACATATTTCCTACGACTCTGTGTTCTGGGATGAGTTTATTCGAACATGAGGTCTAAGTCGGGGGTACGTTAATTGCACTTTGAATTGTCAACATATTAATTCCCTATATATACGTGGGACGGTTCATTTTTGGTCCTAAACACAACTTATCC
>JANSVA010000004.1:34147845-34163086 GCA_025504915.1 Erythroxylum reticulatum
TATTTCAGGTTTATTTGATTGTGAATCATATGACACATGTGAATCTTGCTTATTAGCTAAGATGACAAAATTACCTTTTAAAGAAGGGGTAAATGTTTTCATACTCAATTAAGTGGGGTTAAAAGCAACTTAATTATGAATAACTCTCCATTGATGTTAGGGATCAAAGTGAGGCCAAAAGGGGTTAACGACATTTTATTTTCGTGCAAAATTTGTAAGAAAAAAGTATCTTTTTGTGAATTGTTCACCATCTTCTAAAATACTCTTGCAAAGAACACATCACAAAGCTACCAATTTGTGCTTTGCAATGTGTTCTAGCCATTCTTCCTAAGAGGTTTTAGGCTTTGCTCTTAGCTTAGATATCATTAGAGATGTCCTCCTTTGGTTGTTGTGGTTTATGAAAACCTAAAGAGGTGAAGATAATGAAGAACGAAGGAGATTATAAGGTACACATCCTAAGTTCATGTTTGATTATGTATTTTCTGCGTTTCTTTTTATTTTCACTACATTTTCTAATATTTAATGCATGTGATGCACGATCGAAGCCCAACAGTGGTATCAGAGCTATCTTATGCCTATTAGATGCAATTTTTGTTACATGTGCAATAGGATTACATAGCTGTGACAATTGTGGGTCTGTTCTTAGAAAATTTGAAATTAAGTTATCAAATTTTGTTTTCACAATTTTCTTTAACTAATATTCTCGTAAGATGTTAGTATCTAGTTTTAGTGATTGAAAATTGATTTCAATATGATTGAAATATTTATTGTCAAATTTCTAACAATATGCTAGAAAACTATTTTCTGTTGAATATATGTTGTTAGTTGGCTAAACTGATGAGTATTAACATATTTTTCCTATAATTTAATTATAGAAATTTTATGTAAACATATGTTTAATCCTCTGTAATTTTTCAAAATTAATTAAAATTTGTAAATTAATTTTTTAAACTGTAAATAGATCTGGTCAGTTTTGTTGAAATTGATGGAATTGTTTTGTTTGATAATTTTGTGTGTGTATGTTTCGATTCTAGAACCTTAAAAATATTTTTAAGTGATAAAAGTGTGTTAGTTTGATTAGTGAAGCATGCCAAAATGACTTTGCATGAATTAAGATTTCTAAAAACAATAGATGTCAAATTTGACATTTTTAGCATCTCAATGGTGTTTCGATTATCTTGATAATTTTTAGGTGATTCTAAAATTATTTTGATGAAATTGAAATGACCTAGAGATGCATGGAATGATGATTTGGTGTTCTACAAAATTTATAAAATTTTGGAAAATAATTTTGAAATAATTTAAGTAGAGCATTATTTTCTAGTAAGACTAGAAATTGACATGTGACAAAACTAAAATGTTTAATTTTAACATCAAATAATCAATTTAAAGGTGGATTAATTTTGAATTAATTTCTAGAAGTAAGAGTTTAATTTAATTTGATTAATATTAAATTCTAAATTGAAATGAAATATAAGATTAAATTTATCCAAAATAACACTTAGGAAGATTCGAGTCAAGAGTTGAATCAACATCCAAAATGTAAGATCCATAACTTATTACAACCAAATTTAATGTGTTTAATATTATGCATTAGAGGATGCATGTTCAGAGTATGTGAGGGCTTGTATGATGGATGGTTATGGACTTAAGCCCAATATGATTGGGGTGTCCATATCATACCATATAGTTATAGTAATTATATATAGACCTTCCTAGTTAAATGAGACCTAAGTAGAAATCCCTCACTTAGAATATTAAATTAAAGCCTTCCATTAATATGGTGAGAATTAGAGTTCTTTTAGAGTTAGGTTTGTTGGGCAAACACAAGCCGTTCTATACGAATATGTTCAATCTACAAAAATATGATTTCCGGATTGATGGGTCAGTTTTAACTAGAAGCATTAATTTGTTTAGCAAACTCAAGGTCAATGTGGATAGAGGCGAAGTTTGATAGTGTAGATGTGATGTCCATGCATCAAGAGTTGATAAACCAATGAGTGTGCACGCATCAATAGTTGATAGCACTAGATTCGATAGTTGCATTATAAATGCAATTGGTATGAATGATACCTACCGATTGACCTAGGGTGGCTTGTTATGGATTCGTGAGAAAATAATGGGAGCTATACTACATATTATTAAAGTCCTAATTGACATGCATTTATGTATAGTCTAACAATGTTTCTCTCTTTGACATTAGGTTGCAAGAATCGACATCATGACCACTAGTGTGAACCTACACTCACTTATAGAAGCCAATAAGTTAACTGGACCTAATTTCCTAGACTGGAATAGGAACCTAAGAATAGTTCTCAAGTCGGAAAAACTAAGCTACATCTTAGAAGAACCACTTCCCAATCCCTCTACTGCTAATGCTTTTGATAGTGGTCAGAAGGCATATAGAAAGCATCTCGATGATAGTGAGAAGGCTAACTGCATAATGCTGGCCACTATGTCATCGGAATTGTAAAAAAAAAAACATAAGACTATGGATGCTCATACCATAGTCTATCATCTGAGGGAGTTGTTTCATGAGTAAGCTAGGTTTGAAAGATTCAAGACCTTGAGGTTGATCTTCTGTTCCAAGATGGCTGAAGGGACATCTCCAGTGCAATATGCACTAAAGATGAATGGTTATATTAAGAGGTTAGCCTCCTTGGATTTCCTAATGGATCATTAATTAAGTATAGATTTAATTATGATTGGTTTGATTGATAGTTATTCACAATTTTTTCTTAACTATAGGATGAACCAGATATCTACCACGATTCCTGAATTGATCAACTTGCTTAAAATAGTTGAGTCATCTATTAGGAAAAACAGTAAGGCTGTGATGCTAGTGGACTCTTTTGGTTCAAGAAGAAGTCCATAAGGCCTAAGGGAGGTGTGGTCAAGAAGAAAGATAAGGAGACTACCCCTAAAGGAACATATTTCCACTGTGGCAAGGATGGCGATTAGAAGAGGAACTATAAGGCCTATATGGAGTCACTAAAGTAGAATAAGGCATCAGATGCCCCATCTACTTCAGGTACGTCTGTTATTGATATTAATATTATTTCTAATAATAACATATGGGCTTTGGATACCGGTTATGACTCACACTTATATGTTGATATTCAAGACATCAGGAATAATAAACAACTCAACAAGGGAGAGTTAGACCTGCATATGGGAAATAATGCAACAGTTGCTACATTAATCGTAGGAACTTATGTATCAACACTCCCTGGGCTTGTAATAGAATTGGATGATTGTTTTTATATGCCTGTATTGACTAAGAATATTATATCAGTTTCGAATCTTAATAAAGTTTGTTTCCATTTAAATTTTAGTAACAATGGTTGTTTTATTAGTTTGAATGGAATGCTTCATTCTATAGGTACATTAAGTAATGGAACATATATATTAGACATGTCTAATCCAGTTTTAAATATCAATGACAATAAAAGACAAAAATGAGATAATGTGAAATCATCGCACTTATAGCACTGTTACCTTGGCCATATAAGTGAGAGATGCATGACTAAACTACATAAGTATGGTAGTTTAAGGTCATTTGATTATGAATCATATGATACATATGAATTTTGCTTATTAAGCCAGATGACAAAGTTACCCTTTAAGGTAAATGGTGAACGAACTACTAGGCTATTAGACTTAATACATTTAGATATATGTGGTTTGATGTCTATACATATCAAAGGTGGTCTCATATACTTCATTACCTTTATCGATGATTATTCATAATATAGGTATGTATATCTTATGAGATACAAATATGAGGCCTTTGAAAGTTCAAAGAATTCAAAAATAAAGTAAAGAAACAGCTGGGAAAAAGTATTAAAACACTTTGAATAAATCAAGGTGGTGAATACTCAAGCCAAGAGTTTTTAAATTATCTCAATAATGGTATAGTATCCTATTGGAATCCACCTTACATGCCACAATATGATGGTGTGGCAGAAAGGAGAAATCGAAAATTGTTGGACATGGTGAGGTCAATGATGGGCTTAGCAAATCTGCCTAAATCCTTTTGGGGATATACGTTCGAGATTGTTGTTTATGTGTTAAAAAGATTCCCTTCAAAGTCAGTTGATGTTACACCATATGAGATGTGGACTAATAAGAAACCCTATCTTTCTCATATGAAAGTTTGGGGTTGTCTAACTTATGTGAAGCAGATTCAATCAGATAAGCTAGAAGCTAAATCTGGCAAGTGTCTGTTTGTAAGATATCCTAAGGAAACAATAGGATATTAGTTCTATAATGTTTTGGAACAAAAGGTGTTTGTTTCAAAGCATGTTGTCTTTTTAGAGAAAGAGTTTCGTTTGAAAGAAGACAGTGAGAGCAAAATTAACCTTATGGAAGTTCAAGTTACTCAAACAAAGGCAGATCAACTGCCTGAACGTGAGACTATTGTTCATAATGATGAAATAATAGTTCAAACTTCTTATACACAAGAAGTTCGTAGGCCAAGTAGGATACATCATGTTCCAGAGGGATATGGATTTCTCATAAGTGAACATAATGATGTATTGCTTATAGAAGATGATAAGCCTGCTACCTATGAAGAAGTTCTGAAGAGTTTAGAATCTAACAAATGGATTTAAGCCATGAAATTTGAAATGGATTCTATGTATGAAAACCAAGTATGGATTTGGTTGACTCACCCAAAGGGATAAAACCCATAGAGTGCAAATAGGGGGTGGGGGTTTAAGAAGAAAATTGATATAGAGGGTAATGTAGTTACCTATAAAGCTAGGCTTGTAGCTAAAGGTTATTGTCAAAGACAAGGAGTTAACTATAACGAAACATTTATCCCAGTAGCCATGCTTAAATCCATTAGGATACTCCTAGCCAATACTACTCATTGTGATTGTGAGATATGACAAATGGATGTGAAAATAGCTTTCCTTAGTGAAAACCTAACTGAGGATATGTATATGACATAACTTGCTGGT
Organism: Erythroxylum reticulatum; assembly: GCA_025504915.1. NCBI lineage: Eukaryota > Viridiplantae > Streptophyta > Magnoliopsida > Malpighiales > Erythroxylaceae > Erythroxylum > Erythroxylum reticulatum. The sequence continues at coordinate 34,152,810 of JANSVA010000004.1, forward strand.
TTCATATCCAAAGATGGAGAAAAAGTATGCAAGCTTCAAAAATCCATTCATGGATTGAAGCAAGCATCCAAAATTTCGAATATCTGATTTGATGAGACAATCAAAAGTTTGGTTTCTCACAAAATCCAGATGAACCTTCTGTGTATAAGAAGGTTAGTGGGACTAGACATACAACTAATAGGAAAAAATGTCTCAACTTTACAATCAGTTAATATTTGGTTATCTAAGAATTTCTCAATAAATGAATTTGGTGAAGCAACTTATATTTTGGGGATAAGAAATTATAAAGATAGATCTAGGAAGTTTCTTAGTCTTTCTTAGTCTACATACATTGATAAGATGCTAAAGAGATTTAGCATAGAGAAGTCCAAGAAAGGTTATCTTCCCATGATGCATGGGATTACACTCTCAAAATCTATGTGTCCAAAGACACCATATGAGAGGATTCGCAAGAATTTGTTCCCTTATGCTTAGACTATAGGATCAATCATGTATGCTATGTTATGTACAAGACTTGATATATCAAATGATCTAAATGTTACAAGAAGATACCAATCGGATCCTGGTGATGGTCATTAGGTGGTTGTCAAGAATATCCTTAAGTAATTAAGAAGAACTAAGGATGTATTCTTGCTATATGGAGAAGGAGATCTTATTATGAGCTAGTATACGAATGCCAGTTTCCAATCTAATAGGGATGACTCTGGATCCTAGTCAAGATATATTTTTACATTGAATGGTGGAGTAGTCAATTGGGAGAATTACAAATAAGAGACAACTACAGATTTAACAACTGAAGTGGAGTACATTGTCGCTTCAAAAGCAAGAAAGGAAGCAGATTAGATCAAGAAGTTCATCATAGAACTTGGAGTGGTTCCTAGCATTGTTGACCTAATATAGTTGTATAGTGACAAAAATGGTGCCATATCACAAGCAAAGGAACCAAGGTCTCTTCAGAAATCCAAACACGTACTCAGGTGATATCATTTGATTAGAGAAATCATTGGTAGAAATGATGTCAAGATAGAGAGAGTTCCCATTGATCAAAATATTGCTAATCCTTTAACTAAGTCGATCCACAAAAAGAGATATAATTCTCATGTACTTGCCTATGGTACTAGATACAAAGGCTATTGGCTTTAATGCAAGTGAGTGGTCATTAGAGAAGTGCTCTAAAGGCAATTTCCTTTAGCACTTATTGTACAAATCTTTATGATTAATAAAAAGGCATTTTGTTAATTTGATGTTCATATTCTTTACGAATTGATAGTGATCTTAAGTTTAGAATTAATGAAGTCTTGAATACATTAGATAGCATGAGGGAAATTATGATGAGATCATGATAACGAGATTCCTATCATGTGTAATTATGTTAGTGTCTAAATTATCCCTAATCATAGGATTAATGAGACGAGACATTATTAATCCAGATAAACTACCACATGTTATACTCCTTGATTAGATCAAGCAGTAGATCTTATAAGTTATAAGCATGAGTTGTTTAGAGTTAACATGTGGATGCTTGTTAAGAGTAGTACATATATTAGAAGACTTGCTATGAGAAAATCATATGGATAATCTATTCTGATGTCAATGATAGTCTCATCGTAGCAATGGTGCAAATATCCTTAGATTTGAGGTGCTCAAAGATATCTTGGATACTGATCCTATCCTTTGACTCCATTCCTCATTGCCTCTCATAGATTACTCATAAGTTGGTGATTGGGTATAACTTGAGGTATTTGAAGGTAATTGAGTAGCCAATAAAGGATTCACCCCTCATTACCTTTTAAAGAGGGGTAAATGTTTCCATGCTAAATTAAGTAGGATCAAAAGCCACTTAATTCTCACTAATTCTCTATTGACATTGGGGGTTAGAGGGGGGCCAAAGGGTGTCAAAGCATTTTCATGCAAAAGTTGTAAGAAAAAAAGTGTCTTTTTGTGAATTGTTCACCATCTTCTAAAATACTCTTTTAAAGAACTCACCACAAAGCCAAAAATTTGTGCATCTTCTAACCATTCTTCCTAATAGGTTTCAAGTTTTGCTCTTCGTGTAGATATCATTAGAGACCTCCTCCTTTGGTCGTTATGGTTCACGACAACCCGAAGAGGTGAAGACAACAAAGAACGAAGGAGATTATAAGGTACACATCTTAAGTTCATGTTTTTGTTTTACTACATCTAAGGACATATGTTTTATTATGTATTGTCTAGGTTTTGTTTTATTTCGCTGCGTTTTCTGATAGTTGATGCATATGATGCATGATCGAAACTTGACAATTATTGATAAGTGCAAAATATTACATGTTTTATCCTCCTAAACTTAGTCCATTTAGTTATCTTATTACATATTTATTCATGATTAGTAATATTTTATAATTTAAGGCCTAAATTATTTCTTTTAAATTTTCCTATAAAAATTAACTTAAGTTGAAATGTTTTTATTGTAGGTTAATAGATTGATGCAATTAGATAAGGCATCAAAATGACAACACAGACAATAGTGGGAAGCAAAGACAAATGTTTGCAAATGGATAATCAAGCAAAAATGCAACACCACAAGAAGAAAACTCAAGACAATAGAAATAAAAGGCAACTATAGCAAAAGAAAAAAGCTCTAGCAGATGAGAAAAGCTTCAAAATCACAGTCCAAAGACGGTAGCAATTAAGCAAAAAATGCAAGAGTAAAAGACAACCAGCAGTCTAGCAAAATGAGGCAAAATGGTAGAAGCAATCTAAACCAGAAAGGCAAAACACAGTGTAGAACCAAAAGAGCATAAATATATAGCAGGACAAAATAGGAAAATGACAGCAGCAGATGATTAAAATGTCAGTATCCCATAAAACATAAATAGTCCATGCTAATAACAAACAACAGTCCAAACTGAACACAGAAATGGCAAGGAGCATAAATGAAGACATACAATAGGGGAAAACAAAAAAATATATAATCAGTTAGGAGACAAATGAAGTGAAAATTAAATAGTAGAAGCACAAGGGTCAGCAGATAAAAAGAAGAAGAAATTCACAGCAGTTGAGAGAAGAAATAAAAATGCAACAGCTAATAAACGAAGTGAAACGTAAAAATCCCAGGAAGATACCTAATGTTCTGTCTTCAAAATGGAAGAGTTAAAAGGAAGGTTATTAAAGATGCATAATGAAGTAAATCACTTGTTAATATAGAAATCACGTATAATGTGTAAAATACACAAGAAGGGGGGTTGAATTGTGTAAAATCTTCAAAGATATTAATCTTTAGAAATTTCTTTAATTTCTTTACAAATTTAGATGATCACAAAAACAATTTACTAAAGTCGATAAGTAATGCAATCATAAAAATTATTATCTACTCTTCTAACAAAAAGAAAATTAAAAGATAAGGGTTAGAGAATAGATGTCGCGATTTTATACTGGTTCACCCTTAACCTTGGGCTACATCCAGTCCTTAGAGTTTGTCTGAGATTTCACTATACTCTTCAACTTTATAAGTATTCTTTCTACACTTGCAAAGCCTCTTCAAGTCTCTCTCACAAAGTATTCTTTATCTACTTTCTTAGCCTCTCCAGGTTCTAGCCTTTCTTTCTCTTTGGAAAGATATTGTTTAAGCTTCAAGTTACAGATGTGTTCGCTCTCTTTCTTTTGCACTTGAATACAGAGTTTCTTTGATTATTGTACAATTAATTTTTCTCTCTTGTAAAAACGTTATTTAGTTTACGATTAAAACTAGTATTTATAGCCTAAGTCTTCAACTGTCTTCTTGAGAATCTACTTCTTGAATTTTCTAGAAACCGTTATTGCTTGAGTCCTGTAACTAACTCCAACTAACTAACTGATTGACGTTCTAAAATAGTTTCCATTTGCATCGTCTGGTATTATGCTTCTTCTAGTGTCGCAATTCTTCTGGTGTTAAGCTTCTTCTGGTTGATTTGTATCTTCTTATGTTGAGTTTCTGTATCTTCTAGTTGACTATCTATATCTTCTGGTGTTGACCATATATCTTCTGGTTCTATATCTTCTAGTTCTATATCTTATGGTATTGACCACATATCTTCTGGGTTTGACTTTTTATCACTTACATTTTTCTGCGCACTTAACAAACTTATCAAAACAATTCACACACTTCTAAGATTATTATTATTTGATTGTTAACAAAATGAATAGAAGTGAAATCTTCTTGACTTAACAATCTCCCCCTTTTTGATGATAACAAATAATCATAATATCAGAAGATAAAATAATATTTAGATTAATAAAATCAAATAATGTTCAAACTAATAATAATCAAAGCAAAAACACAATAAATGCATTAGATATACAATGCTTTCTAATATTTTCACTTTTCTCTTTCCTCCTCTTCTTCTCCCCCTATTTATTATTAATAAAAAAAGATAGCTCATCTTAGACGCTTTAGAATTTCAGAATACATATGTTGAATATCAGTGCGAATCGTCTTGAGGTCTTGTTTAATAGAAACACGTAGAAGTGCTATTTCCTTATGAAGATCACCCACTGAATCACCCAGTTCATCAACCTTAGTATGAATTTTCTCAATATCTTTTACTAAGGCTTCCTGAACTTTCTTCTGTTTGTGACTAGCTTCAGTCCAATTGATGAAATGCTTCAAGAACTCCGAATTAACAGTAGGATCTTGTTGTATTTCACTAAGTGGATGAAGGTTTTCAACAACAGATGGTTCTCCAGGTAAAACATCTAGCTCTATGATTTTTGATTGAGGGTAGTTTGAAAATTTGTTTTCCTTATGGGAAATCAAGATCATCAGGTCTAGGTAGTTTGAAAATTGGTTGCTCAAGAATGTGTAACACATTTTTGACTAAAGGCATGAAACCTAAGGGTCTGAAATGCATGATTAAATGTACAAAAGTCTCTAAGTTAAAATTGATACTTTCAACCGTGATACTTCTGTACCTTTCTTCTATCACAGTACCAACTACCTTGAAACTTTCATCTTTGGTAGAACTCTAAATTAACTCCCTGATGCCCTTGATATGTAATGTGATATATAGACACCTACAGGTTGAGCTGTATTACATGCATCGTCTATGTTCTTCACAATCATTTGAATATGTTCTTCTGTAAGATCATCTTCATGCCCTTCAGGAAGCTTCTTCTTCTTCCCTTTTTCTTCGTTTATTACAGGGATTGAACATCTTGGTTGTACATCTGGAGCAATCTTTATTGTTGTTTTACTTGTAGTCGGATAGATTGTATAACGATCCTTTGAAATCTTCATTGGATATGGTTCTAACTTTTCATTCCGTAGAATACCATATGCTCTTTGTTCTTCATAAATGAGAAGATGTATTGTCTGATTGTTTATTGGTATAGGCCCAACTTATACCTTGACTGTCTTCTTAGAAGATTCTCTGATAATAATTGAACTTCCATTTCAAACAGGTACTAATTCTTTTATAATCTTCATTTTCAAATCCTTTTTATTGTTTGGTTGTAAAGGATTGTAAGGTACTAGTTGGTGTTCAACTGTCTATCCCTTCTATTGAACATCAGATGAAGAAACCTTTTTCTAACTAAGCTTTATCTTTTTTTGTTCTTCTGTTGGTTTGGAAGAAAGTTGCTGTTGAGGCTTCTTCCTCTCAAATACTAACTTCCTTTTTATCTTTGTCTCTCCAGATGATTTTACTAATTAACTTTGCAAAGTAGAGACAATTAATCTGGTAGGCTGTTGTCATTGCTCTTTCTTCTTAGAATCTCCACCAAGAATCAGAACTTTCTGCTTCTTCTATTATTGTTGTCGTAAGGTCAATAATCTTGGTGACTTTCTTGACTATTTGGGCTTTTCTGATTAGAGCATCTCAGCCTTACTCTTCAAAGACACTAGTTGTGTTGATTGTTGAACCCTGCTTTCCTCCCTCTATAAAATCGTCTTAGCTTGTATTAGCACATCGGACGATTGTTCAGCCTTTTCTTCTGTGGATGTTCTTTCTGTTGATCAAGGTTTTGTTTGTCTTTCAGACGTAACATGTTCACTCCTGCTTCGTCTTACTATAAGCTCCCCCTCAAACTTTGCTTTCGGTGTAAAACCTATATCCACTTTGGCTTCAAACTTTATTCCTATTCTGAGAATAGTAGAGGCATTAATAACACTCTTCACATCCATCTTTACCCTGTTACCTCTATCAAGTAAGATTCCAGATTCTCTAAAAAATCTTGTCAACAGTATACCATAAGGTAAAGAGCTATAATAATCTCCCTTAGACTTTATCATATACTTTAAAATCAAGAACGGAAGATTAATGGGTTGGTGATTAAGTAAATGAAAACAATCAATGTTCATCATTCATTGTCGCCATATCCTTTGAGCCTACTCTTGGTAGAACATAGTGGATGAGCAATGAATGTAGAACCTTAGCCTTCGGAACAAGGATTGAAGCCTTCTTGACTCCTGGACCACTACTTCCATATAGTTGTCGATTGATGTTAGCTTTATCTACATAACCTTGAGTCATCCATTTTGTATTATTAAATAGCTTTGCTCCAATACTTGGACACCTAGTAGTCTTCTCGATAGAATCTTGTGTGACTATAACTGACAACCCATATACCATTGATATTTAGGTGTTGTCCACTACCATTGCATTCTTCCAAAACTCGTATATCTTATTCAAATAGACCGTTTGACGAATGTTGAAGAAATTTTTCTGGCCAACGGCTTCAATTTCTGGTTCGATGTCCATCTGATTGTTCTTCAAGGAAGTGAAATTAACGTGTCTCCCATAGACAAGAGATTTCTCCATTTTTTATCTGTAACAAATAAACACTAAACACATAAATGTATTTCACTTAACGTAGCGAGGTTAGTATCCAAAGATGAAAATATGAAATGAGAAGAACTTGAAGTTTTGTACAAAGTATTGAATCGTCTTTATTGAGAGCACTAAACAAGTCAGTTTCAAAGTTTTTCAAGAAAATTATATAGTATAATGTATTTTAGAATCTTAAGAAGATATCCTTCTTATACATACTCTTACAAAGTTACTGTTCGTAACTTACTATTACTATTTACTTGAAAACTTACGACTTTTTATCTTCTTCTTGTACATCTAGGTCATGACGTGTCAGATGAATGGTCATTTAACATTATCACATTCAATTTTTGTCTGATTTCCTTAAATTTATCTTCACTTAAGGGTTTAGTGAAGATATCTGCCCATTGTTAATTTGTCTCATCAAATTGTAGACTGATGATTCCTCTCTGTACATAGTCTCATATAAATGATGTCTAACTTCAATATACTTTTCCCTCGAGTGTTATATTGGATTATTTGATAGATTAATAGCACTTGTATTGTCACAGAAGATTGGAATATGATCTTCTTGGATTGAATAATCCTCTAATTGATACTTAATCTATAACGTCTGTGAACAACAACTTGCAGCTGACATGTATTCAACTTCTGCACTAAATAGGTCAATTGAACTTTGCCTCTTACTTGACCAAGAAATTAGATTATGACCAAGAAAGTGATGCTAAGTTAGGAAGACTTCACTTTTCTTAATTTTGATGACAATCAAATAATAATAATCTTATAAATGTATGAACTATTTTGATGGGTTTGTGTAAGTGTGCAGATAAATGTAACACTTAGGCAACAACAAGTTGAAGCATAAGACGAAGTCGAAGCATAAGACAAAGCACAACATAAGACGAAGCATAAGACGAAGCGTAACATAAGACGAAGCATAAGACGAAGTCAAAATATAAGACGAAGTCAAAGTATAAGACGAAGCACAACATAAGTCGAAGCATAAAATGAAGCGCAACATAAGACGAAGCATAAGACGAAATCAAAACATAAGAAGAAGCATAAGACGAAGTCAAAACATAAGACGAAGCGCAATATAAGACGAAGCATAACATACAAAGCATAAGACAAAGCGCAACATAAGACAAAATATAAGACGAAGTCGAAGCATAAAACAAATCACAACAGCATAATACGAAGCGGAATAACAGAGGAAATGTAGTAACAGAAGAAAAGTTATTCCAGATGATATAAAAGGAAGAAATTCTAGAACGTCAGTTAGTTAATTAGTTGGAGTTAGTTACAGGACTCAGCCAATAACTGTTTCTAAAAGATTCAAGAGGCAGTTATCAAGAAGACAGTTGGAGACTTAGGCTATAAATATTAGTTCTAGTTGAAAACTACATACAGATAGAAAATTACATACAGATAGAGAATTACTCTTGAACATTTTTTATATTAGTAAAAATTCTATATTCAAAGTGAAAAAGAAGTGAGCGAATACATCTATAACGTGAAAGCTCAAAAATATGTTTCTTAGAGAGAGAAAGGAAGGCTAGAGCCTAAAGAGGCTAATGTAGCTAATAAAGAATACTTTGTGAGAGAGAACTAAAGAGGCTCTACGTGTTGAAAGAATACTTATAAAGTTGAAAAGTTTAGGGAAATCTCATAAAAACTCTAGGGACTAGACGTAGCCTAAGGTTTAGGATGAACCAGTATAAAATCGCAGCGTCTATTCTCTAACCCTTATCTTTTAATTTTCTTGTATTAGATGAGTAGATAATATTACTTGCGAATGCATTGCTTATCAACTTTAGCAAAGTGTTTTATTAATCATTTGAATTTTGTAAAGAAATTCAATAAGTCTCAAAAGCTTAATATTTTCGAAAAGATTACACAATTCAATCCCCCCCCTTCTTATGTAGTTTACATAATATATCGGATTTTTATATTAACAAGTGATTTACTTTAGTTGGTATCAGAGCGAGGTTTCCAAGAAACACTGTCGCAAAGTGAGGACAAAGATCTATGGATAAATCACATGTTTTTATATCTGAACGTGCCTAGGTCACAAGACCTCCTGCATTCAATGGTGAGGATTATCATTATTGGAAGGACAGGATGCGGCTCTTCATAGAATCCACACATCTTGATCTTTGAAATATCATCGAGAATGGTCTATATACACCAATAGATGATGAAGGCAATATCATTTCTTATGACAGATGGTCAGCCGATCAGAAAGCTTGATTTTAGTTGAACTCAAAGGTAAGTTCTTTCTAAGTTGGGCCCTAAGTAGAAGTGAATATGATAAGGTTCATAGATGCATATCTGCAAAGGAGATGTGGTACACATTAACCGTTGCACACGAAGGCACAAATCAAGTGAAAGAGTCCAAGATCATTATTCTTGTTCATCAGTATGAGTTGTTCAAAATGAAAGATGAGGAATCTATTGATCAGATGTTTGGACGATTTCAAATAATCGTTAATGGACTTAAAGCTCTTTGGAGAATCTACAATAATCAAGATCATGTCAGGAAGATTCTTAGAAGCCTGCCTAAAAGATGGAGACCCAAGATTACAGCAATACAAGAAGCTAAGGACTTAAGCAAGCTGAAGGTAGATGAATTGCTTGGTTCACTGAAGATACATGAAGTAGAGCTTGATGCAGAAGATAAACCTATAAGAGATAAGTCTATAGAATTAAAGGATGGTTAGAAAAAAAAACTAGAAAAATAGAAGCACATATTCAAAAGCATTAAAGATTAAAGAAATCTAGGATAATTATATCGGTGAGTTTGATCAAGATTCAAGTGAAGATAATGAAAAATTATCCTTCATTTCAAGAAAAATTAGAGGGATGTGGAAAAAGAAAACAAAAGGAAATAAAGATTTTTCTTTTAAGAAGAATAGCAATGAAGAAGTCAAGAATGAGAAAACGTCTATCATCTGCTACGAGTGCAACAAACTAGGACATTATAAGTTTGAATGTCCATTGCTCAAAAGAAAACAAAAGAAAAGTAAGGAAAACAAAAAGAGCATAATGACAACATGGGAAGACTTGGATTCATCTGAATCTTATTCTAATTCAGTAGCATTAGAATAAGCAAATATATGTTTGGTAGCTAAAAAAGAATGAGACGATGAGGTAACTTCTAACCTTAATGATCTTCAAGAAGCATATTTAGAATTATTAGAAGATTCACAGCCTATACTAAAGAAATATAGAATTCTAAAAAAGAAATTTGTTGAAAGCTTGAAGAACACAGACGTGTTAGAGAATGAAAACATCTGTCTTAAGAAACAAGTAGACGATATGAGAAAGAAAGTAACTGTAGATAGATCTGAAGAAGTTAATCAATTGAAACAAAGGATTAATAGTCTTTTACTAGATTTATTAACATTTATTGATAGTATAAAAGGATGAATGATATGATTGGAAAATATAGACATCCAAAGGATAAGAGTGGTTTAGGATTTACTAATAGTAATG
>JANSVA010000004.1:34163186-34177727 GCA_025504915.1 Erythroxylum reticulatum
CTAGCGTAGAATTGAATTTTCTCATAATCCATGTGGACACGACTCGGTTCTTACCGATTTATTACTTACTTCGACAACTGTGCACTTGCAGTTCACGAACAGTGTGTTCAGTAAGATATCCCTATTTACACTGTTCCAACAGATTCCCACACTTTCATTTAATCAAACTTTTTCAAATTAATTCATTATGATACAAATTTTTGTAGGGAGATAATACAATGCGTTAGGAATCTATTGGTTCAAGGATCAAGTCATTTGGATGTTTGGAGAAGAAGTTATAGTCAAAAGAAGTAAGATGGTTCAACTTGCACAATACTCTCAGGTACATAGCAAGTCATGGTTACTATTGAGGAGTACAGTAATTTGATGTGACAAATAAACATGAGTCTTGCAATTAACTCATAGGTGTGGTAGATAAAGACAAAATTGGGTGAAAGCATACTAGTTAGACCCATCAACATTTATCACTCAATCTCTCTCAATTCAGTTCTTATGGCTATGATTTTTAATGTAGAGGTAGAGCAATGTCTTACGAGTCCAATGGTCTAAATCTCATCTCATTTGGAGGTCAGAAGAAGAAGATATTTCTAAAAAACTGCCAGATGTTCATCAGCCTCCCAGCATTCACCATCGCGACTTTCACCATCAACCCTTCAAAGTAGCGATCATGCACAAGCACGATTGTGACTTTCACCTAACACCTTCAAAGTTGCTATCGTGCATTTGCACGATAGCGACTTTCACGTTTAGACCTTCTGCACAATAGCGACTTTTATGTGAAAGTCTATATTCCCTTAGTCGCATATCCAACTTCAAACCTCCATAACTTTTGATCCAGAACTCGAAAAATTGCAAAATTTATATCAATGGAAAGCTAAAAGAAAGATCTTTCATGAAGAAAATTTTGTCAAAATCTACCTAAATCAATACAGTTAAATCATAGAAGTTCAAAACCAGATTTTCCTCTCTTATCTCATTTATGTGCTTCATTTCCAGCAAACTTCTCTCACATGTTTTTCATCACTAATTCAACAATTCATTTTTTATTTCTGGTTTTTCTACTCCATTTCATTAAAATCATTCACCATAAATTCATACTACTCCAAAATATACAAGTTTAATCAAAACCATCAAAAGTCAAAAATTTATTTTCATTATATTCATACTCTGTCACCTTTTCTACATTTCCAACTTTCATTCACAATCTCCATGTTTCCTCTCAACGTTCATTTATACCCTCATCCCCATCTTAGATCATTATTTTACAACTATTGTTCAACTCAAAAACTATTTTCTTGATCATCTCTAAAGCTTTCATCAGCTCACATATACACTCATATATATTCATACATGCACAGTGAAGAAACAGAGTACGTATCACCTTTTCATATCTAATTTTCTACACTAATCCTATACCCCATTTCATTGCTCTTTCAACTCCAAAAACCATTTCTACAATACCTGATCACTAACAATCCATCACTTACTAAATTAACACTATAACCAAAATTTTCATCCATTAATACAATATTCATGAATATACATGTAAATGCCATGATCATGCAACTGACAATAAATTCATCAAATTTATGTCATAAATCCAAAACTCTAAAGAATTTATTCACTACTTACTTGTTGAAAAATCCAAAAGCTTCAACTATCCCAAAGCCCTAGCTCCATGCAAAATCATGTACTCCTCTATGTAAACTAACCAACTTCTAGTTTTACTGAAGCAGAAAAGACAAATAACAGTGGTGGTAGAGGTGTGGGATGAGGAAAAGAAAAGAAATTCCTCAGAAGATGTTTAATGGAAAACTCTGTGTATTAGAAGGAGACTTGAAGAAGATGGCTAAGAAGAAGATTTTTTTTTTAAGACAAGACAAATAATGTATTTGTCTTTCAAAGTTAAAAGAAATGTAGCTTTAAAACTTGGCTTGGCAAGTGACACTTGTCACTTGCCCATTTGTCTAATTCCTAAGGCTTTAACTAGGTTCTCACTTAACTAGTTCAATCAAGCTCCAAATTTTACTCCAATTGTCCTTAATTTTCCAATGACATTTTCTCAAAAATTCTGAAGTCATCAATGAAATTTCTTCAATAATATTAAACTTTTATTTCTATTTCCATTTATCAATTTACTTGCCAAGCGGCATTTTTCCTAATCCAATAATACTCAATATTTTCAAAAAAATTTACTCAAATTCACCAAAATTCAAAAATATACCAATTCCACTAACCAATAAAATTTCCAATATACATAAATTCAAAATTCACAACTTAATCCAATTATACACAGAATTATTCATGAATGCATGTATAATTATTTTCATGTGCAAAATACTCACTATTCACTTGTGTATGTATATGCCATATAGGCATGAGCATGGAAATACATTTCTAAGCTCTCATTGATCACTCTTATTTACTATACTAGCCTCCCCGCAGGTAATGGGATGTTATAGAATTAGACTGAAATGTCTTCACCAAAGTTGTAACTTATTCTCTTACCTTTAAATTGGTATAAAGTTTGTAATTTTTGGACACTGAAATTGAGAGATATGAGGTGTACAACTTGAATGCATGACTATGCATTAGCCAAAATTTCAAATGTGCACAGTTTGTGGTATTTTGTGCATAACTCATTGAATAATGAACTAAATTGAATGATCTTGGTGCCAATAGAGACTTAAGACATAGGAGAATAATTTGTTAGAAGGAAGTGTTACCAAATGCCTTCACTTTCCTAATGATATTAATTATGCAAGTTGACCTGTAAGTATGTTGTTAGAAAAACCTGAAGTGAACAATTAAGTTATGTAATTGATTTCACATTGTTTTATTATGGTCCAAATAATAAATACAAAGGATATTAATGATGATTGATTTGATGATAAGAATGAATAAGATAACCAGAACTGTCATTGAACATGCATTGTGCATATTTTTATAAATACTTGTGCATAAAGGAATACTTATACATTTGCACAAAAATGTGATATTTGTAAATAAGTTGTGTATGTTATAGAGAAGCACATCGGATGCCAGTCGGATATTGCCAAACCATCCAGGAAATAACTTCTTGGAGCGTACTGTGAGTTAACCTAGATGAATTTCTTAGGATTAATTTGATTTGATTTGCCAATTATTGAATTGTTGCGATTGTTTATGAATTCCGGACTTGAAGTCTTAGGAGATAAATAGTTAGGTATGTACTGGAAGTGCTTGATTGCCTTGAGAGTCTGAATGCTATGTGAATTCTCAAAGAAAGTTGAATGCCGGACTTAGGTCTAATGATTATGAGATTCTGACTGTGCATTATATGTGTTTGTTATTCATGGCATAGTCTGAACTTGAAGCATTTCATAAAATGCATGCTCAGATAAAGGCGTTATGACCGGAGTAGCCAATATGAAAGCGCTTACACGTAGAGCTTTGCTCCTTGACTACTGATTCTGCACGTAGAGCTATGCTCTATGATAATTGTTTCTGACTCAGCCCAATAGGCTAGTAATTGTATCTATAGGTGAAAGTCACTCGATCATAACATTAATAACGAATCTGGAGTCTCATATGCATTTGTATTTTTTATATATATGATCTAATTCGTAAAGATTAAATGATGTGCCATGACAGTGTGAGTATTTAAAATATACATGTTCTGTATGATTAATTGTGAAACATGTGATTTGTGTATGTGAATCTGGTGAAATCATCAATGATGGTTCACTCATTGAGTTAACAAAACTCATAAAAATTGCAACTTAGTTTTTCAAGTACAAGACAGGAAACTTAGTATTTATTCTGGATTAGAAGAATGTTTTGAACTAAGTTATGGCTTATAGGTTTGTAAGCTGACATCAGAGAGCTATAGCTTTTATTTTATAGTTTTTATTAGATTTTTATGAGGTTTTGTAAATATTTGTTTAATAGAAACAGTGTAAACTTTGTGAATGAATGTCATGAATGGTTTTAAAATTTGTTGACTTTTAAATGATGTTAGTTGATGCCATATGTAAGATGGATTTGTTTTTGCTCTCATTATCATAGGTTGTGTACCTGAATGTTGGGGTACGTACCCTATGGTAGTGGGATGTTGCAATGTTTCTACATTGTTGGACATTTTGATCTTGCTTATACATCTCATTTCTATGATGCAATGGTCTGATTTGGTTTGCTATAGTGACATGATGTTGTGTGTTGTTGTTAACCTGAGTTTACATCATTGTAAACTTGCTACTTATTGATTTTTTTTTCATTTTTCTTATAATATCAATGTTACATTGAGGACAATGTAAGAACTAAATGTAGGGGTACGATTAGAAGCATGACTTTTGTGGTTATTGAAGTGTTTGTGCACAAATGACTCATGATTGGCGATTGTTCTCAAATCAATAAAAAAAAGTTTTCATATATAATAGTTTGCATTTGTTTGCATTTTGTGATTGTTTTCATTCATTTAGGTCGATCACCTCAAAGTCTTTGGCAAGAGAACTAACTAAATGTGACTAGGTAGAAATTCTAATCTAACTTGTTTTCAAAATAACATGTTCTTCATGAAATAAATTTTGTTTTTAAGAATAAACACCATTTTAAGTGCTAACTAAACTTACTTACCCTAAGCACGTAAGTACTTTCATTTTATAAGTGCTTTAAAATGAATTTTACATGTGACTAAATGGATAAACTAAAAAGCCAGTGAGGTAGCCTTTATAGACTGACACATCTGCATCAGTCTCTTGAGTGTATATATTGTGCTCTTCCATGGGATGTCTCTCTTGACCTTGCCTTGATACTCTTCGAGACTACACATATGGTTCACATAATAACATGAAAATGATAAGGCATTCGTTTGTTTTAACCTACATAGCTAATGGCCACCTAATCTTTATTTTATCCTTTTATTACCCCATTGGAGCCTAATTGCCTATTTCTTCTAATTTTAGCCACATTACAAGCTTAATCCTAACTTTCATGCCTTATCTTTGCCTTGAACTATGGAACATGAAGTTTAAGATGAGTGGTTAGGAAATTAGTAAGGGGTACATGTGTTTAAAGTCATGGTGCTCTTAGTAGTGTGAATGAAGTGTTGTGATTTATCATTTGTGTTGTCATTGTAGTCATGTGCTTTATTTTACATTTATCTTCATTGTACTTTTTTATTTCCAAACGAAAACAAAAAATTAAAAACCAAAAAATTAAAAAAAATATGTGAATTTCAAGTTCATTTGTTCCTATAAATCTATTTCATGTTTGTCATTTGTTGTCTTTGTTCACATAATGTGTGTTCATTCACTTCATTTCAGTGAAGAAGAGGTTTGTATATGCTTGAGAGTTAATTCAAAGAAAGGAAATTGATATTATTTGATGCTGGATGGTTTTTCATGTGAATTTGAGGTGTATGGAAGGAGGTCATTGCTTTACAATCATTATGAGATGAAGATGCATGGTTGATGTTTTCTCTGACTTTTTAGAGTTTCTTTGTGCTCCATATGTTCTTGGCATTTTAGTCCACATTTCTAAATGTTTTCTTACCATTACGCTAAGCCTCATTACAAACATCTAAAGTCCTTTAAGTTGTGTTGTGCGTTGATCCATATCTAGTAGGGGAGAATTGAGTCGATATGCAAGTTAGTAAATGAGTTTCTTATTGGGATTGAGCTTTTAAGTGAAACACGTAACCTAAAACAATATAAGTGTTGAGTGCATAAAAACATATCCTTATGGGGTTCTATCCATTGAAATCACTTCATTCTAATGCTAATTAACCGCTTATAATAAGTAAAGGAACCTTGCCTATATGTTAAGAATCTCAATGGTTTAGTTAGTTCTTGTAGATGGTGTGACGTCTCCTAACTCAAGTGTTTTCATTGTTTTCTTTGCTAACATAAATTTTGGTTTAATTTCTACTTGGTTCTTTTGGTCTAGTTGTCTTGTCAATGAATTTAAGGTGGAGTCATGCATCTAATTTAAGAGTTTTGTTAAGCATGTTGGTTTTTCTCCTGTTTAGTCTTGTGTTTTATTGACAAGGATGACCAAAAGCTAAATGCGGGAGAATTTGATAAGTGTAAAATATTACATCTTTTATCCTCCAAAACTTAGCCCTTTTATTTATTTTTATTACACATTTAGGCATGATTATTTATATTTTATTATTTAAGGCCTAAATTATTTCTTCTAAATTTTCCTGTAAAAATTAGCTTAAGTTAAATGTTTTCATTGTAGGTTCATGGACTGATGCAATTAGAGAAGGCATCAAAACGACAACCTAGGCAATAGTAGACATCAGTCACCAGTTCAGAAATAGCAAAATGCTAAAACAAGTAGAAACAAAAAGTAGAAAAGCAAGGGCCCAACTTAGGAGATAAAATACACAGCAGAAAAGGCAACAGTCCAAACCAGAGAAAATTGAAACGGTAACATAGCAGTAAGTCAAGCAGCTGGAATGAGATGAATTAAAACATACAGTAGATGAAGCAAAACGACAGTGTAGTGGAAAGAAGACTACTTCGACAGTTAAACGGGAAGTAGACCAACAACGCTAGTAGCTAAACAAAAGAGCATTAAAACAACACTGAAGATAGAAGACAGTCAAAATGAAATAAGCAAAGCAGAAGAAGAAAACTACAGTGAGAACAACTAGGATAGAAACACACAACAGCCGGTGGGAGGCGAAGAAGCAGCATTGCAACCCAGTAGATGAAGAGAAGAATAAAACGACAAAGCATAGAAGAGGAAAAGCACAAACGGAAAAAAAAAAAAAAGTTGTTGTGAGAAGCAATAAAAAGCTAGCAACTGGAGCATGAAGCCAATGAAACAACAATGTTATGTCTTCAAAATGGAAGAGTTAAGAGGAAGCTTATTAAAGAGCCATAAACGTCCAACTTTTAAGGTGTCTCGGTAGACAACAAAAAGAAAAGACATCAGTGGAAATAGGGATTCAGCATATCATTTGTAATTAAGAGTAAAATACAACTTTAAGAGTTATTAGTGAAGAAGGCTAGTGCAAGGAGGTGTTCGGCTGTTACGAGAGATACAAAAGCATCGGAATTAAGCTAGATCAAGACCTTTGGAGGAGGATTTCATGTTTCAAGCTATTGGGTGAAAGCAATCATCAATCTATAAAGTTTGGGCTATCAATCAAATGAGTCTCTCTCACTGTTACTCTTTTTGTATCTAGCTTTTTAAATTTTAATTTGCTTAAAAGTTTTCAGAATTTCAATTTAGTTCTTAGTTTGGATAATTTGAGACAATCATTTTTAATTTAATTCTAACATTACAAGTTTTTCAGTATGCGATGCTTGAGCCAATTTATTTACGATTCATGTTCTTATAGAATTGAGAGACGACTTAATATATTTGAATGTGAATTGATTACTACAGCTTTCTCTTTAGTCCGTAATTGCTATTGAGTTTAGCTAGTTGAGTAGCAACTATTACATTATTAGTCAGTCAAAGGGCTGAGGTTTAATTAGAGTGTCATATGATCTAGGAATTTTACTAGCTGGTTGGTTGAAATTCTTAGGCCTAATGATATCTTCTCGGAAATAATTGCATTAATCAATTCAGAGTCCGGTTGGTTCAGTTATAAATTAGTAAAAGGGGATAGGGAGAACTCAGCTAGCGAGCATCTCTACAGTTAGCCTATTTTATGGCTCGGAATGTTGGTGATAAAAATCTGAACTTAGATAACTAAATTTATCGACTTAATGTATGCTTGATCACTTTTTTATATGCATGTTCAAATTTTATTTATATTATGCTTTTAGTGTTAAAGTTTCTATTCTAATTAATTAGTTATAGTTTCCTATTAAATCCCCCTTTATCATCTTTATGTGTGTGTGGTAAAGTATGTGGTCTACTATGCTTTCCTATTAGATGAGACCACAAGTTCAAGGATTTCAATGACTAAGTTTTGCAAAATTAATTGGAGAACATCTTGATTGAAAGCAGTTATTGAATATAGAATTTTGGAGGATATGTAGTGAAATAATAAACGAGAAAACTTCCAGTCGCTACCTATTCTGTTTCTACTTTGTTTAAATATTTACATGTGATTTTGTTGCATCTCATTATATATTTGCTACTTTTATAAGTCTCAAGGGTTAAACGTTGAAGGCCTTAAACATCTTTCAAAAGAAGAAATACCAAAACTACTCAATCTAATTTATTACGCAGATGATTGTCCAACACATATATTTTGTGTAAATTGCTTGATAATGATTAATCTATGCCATGAAACTAGTCGTCTATAATTGGTTTACGTTTGGGCATGTTTAGAGAGTTATTTAAATGCTATAATGCAATTGGAAAACTTGTTGAAATTAATTTCCTAAAGTTGGAATTTTTAGAATTATGCAACTTCAATATGAAAGTGTTATTCTTGGACTGTTTCTGTAATCATAATTAAGAGCTAATTGTTTAATGCTATTTTCTTGATTTCTCAGTATAATTTTGACATATGTTTTAGTTTAATATTCTTGGAAATTCTAGTGAAAAATGATGAGATTTATGAAATTAAATGAATGATAAGATTTATGAAATTAAATGAACTTGAAAGAAACAATCTTAAATGTCTGAAGAAGTTAAATTTGTTTTAGTTGCTCTTTGTTTTTTAGTTATACATTCTGTTATGATTTTCTGAAGTTTTAATATAATTTTAGCTTGTTTTAAGTGCCAAAAACATGATAAATGACAGCTCACGTGTTGGGTTATTAAAGGGATTTAAGTATAATACAATATGTAAATTTAATGAGGTGAAATTAGTGAATTACATGTTGTTTTAGTGTGTAATTTCCATATATGATTTGAGGGGTTTCATGATTATAATTTTATGATTTAAGGGGCTAAAACATGGTAAATAACATGGGTACAAGTTGTGTATGAGTTTGAGCTAAATTAAACATCAAATTATAGGTGTTTCACCTTGTTTTTGTGGGCTGAATTTTTCTAAATGAATTTTACTTTGTTTGGAATTATAATTACATACATTTACTTTATTAATACTCTCATTTGCTTTCAAAATGAAATTTTAATAAACAACACTCTCTTTGTAGGATCGACTCTTATTTCACCATATACTAAATTTGTTAATTAATTAATGGTAGAAATAAGATATTAACTTGTATTTGCTTGACCACACATATCACCTTACTATCTGGATATGTTTTTATTTATACTTAACCAAATAACATCCTAGAAGTATTTGATTACGATAAACCTTAAAATTAGTGAAGATTTTCATATTGATGTTATTGCAATTTTTGGTACAGGAGTCAATTTAAATTGTATTAAACAAGATATAATTACCATAAAACCATTGCAAAAAGGCAACAAAGGCTCTAAGCTACTAACAATTCAAAGCTTAAAACAAATTACAAAACATGTGCTTATATTTTCTAAGGTGATTTCTCCGTAAATACATCCTTTATGATAGTAGAAGGCATACATCATATGGTTATTTTAGGAATCCCCTTCATTAAGTCATTTTCCATGTACATAGTGAGATATGATAGTACTTTAATAAGAATTAACAACAAAAAACTATGTTTTCCCTTTATATAAAAAATCAATAACTACAAATTCCTCTATTTGTAATTCTTATACTTATAATTCTCTTTCAGTTGTAAGCTTATAGTTGCTCCATCTCTCTTGTATTTTTGCAAGTTGTTTGTACTGGTACTAATTTTCCTTAATTGCCTTTGATGACTTAATTTAATTCAACTTTTCTATAAAAAAATCAATAACTACAAATATAAATTTGATAAAAGCTTATTTAATTTACAAAAAAAATTAATATTATAATTAATGCAAAACAAGAAATTTTAAAATATGTGAAAAAAAAGATAATGAAATAGAGAGAATAGAAAAACAATAATAAGATGAAAAAACAAAACAAAAAATAAAAATTATAAAAGATCTTTAAAAGTGAAATATATGTTGATTTACTCACTGCCTTTCGGAATAAGAAGCAATGCATGTAAATTTGTCTTACGAAAATGATTTCAATAAAAAACAAATCCTAACTAGAGCTCATCCCATTTAGATGAACACAGAATTAGAACAATTTTATAAGTAAGACAATAACAATTTATTAAAGAAATGGTCAATCTCTCCATTTAGGTCTCCTTGGAATTATGCATCTTTTTATGTCAACAAAAATTTTGAAAAAGAAAGTGGCATGCCTAGGATGATAATAAATTACAAACATCTTAATAAAGCATTAAAATGGATTGAGTTTGATATTCCTAATAAAAAAATATTTTCTTCAAAGACTCTATAATTCTTAAATATTTTCAAATTTTGGTATGAAATTTGGATTTTGGCAAGTCTAAATTAACTTTATGATTTTGTTGCTCCATTTGGATATTATGAGTGAAATATCATGCCTTTAGTTTAAAGAATGCTCAATTTGAGTTTCAAAGAATAATGAATGGAATACTTACCCTATACTATGAATTATTCGTTATTGACATAAATAATGTGTTAATATTCTCTTCAATATTATACCAGCATATCAAGCACATTAAAACCTTCATTTATGTTATAAAAAGAATGGATTGGTGGTTTTAAAAACAAAACTTAGCATTTTTTTGAACTAAGGTCAAGTTTGTAGGACACTATTTCTATAATGGCATAGTAACACCAATTGAGAGAATGTTATGAATTAGCAATAAGTTCCTAATTAGATATTTGATAAAAAAATAATTGTAAATATTTTTAAGAAGACTAAATTATGTTATGGATTTTTATCCTAACGTAATTAGGCTCTACAAACCCCTCCACGATAGGTTAAGGAAAAACCTAAAGCCTTGGATAGAAAAACATGCTAGCTAAATAAAACAATCAAAGACATGATATACTAAATACTTTTAAAATTATAGAAACTGATGCTTAGAATCAAGGATATAGAGCTATACTAAATAAAAAAATTAATAATAAAAAATAATATATTCAATACACTTTGGGAATTTGGAATCTCGCACAAAGCAATAATTCCACTACTAAAAAAGAAATCCATTGTTCTATTCATTCCAAAGTTTCAAGGCGATTTATTAAATCAAAAATTTCTTCTTCAAATTCATTGCAAATATGCTAAAGAAGTTTGTTAAAGGATGTTTAAAATATTTTTTCAAAGCAAATTTTTACCAAATGGCAAGCAAATGGTAAGTATGTTTAATTTTGATATTAAATTTATTAAAAGTGAATCAAACTCTTTCCCTGATTTTTTAACCTAAGAATTCCTTTAATCCATATAATGATCTTGAGCCAATACTGCTTTTAAAGCCAACCAAAGCCAAAAAATCAACAGAGCCCATCTCTTTAAAACTATAAGTCAATCTATTATAAGGAATTTGATCATTATGGTTTTACTCCTACTTGTACTTACTTTGTGGTTAATGGGCTATAAATTATAAACTAGTTGTTCTTTCGTAGGTATTTGAGAGGCATTATGTCTTTAGGAAAATGTGTCTTGCCATTTTTCCTTAAATCTTGGAATCGATATTAGGATATTGTATTAGGAGTCTTACCTATATTCATATTTCCATATTATTACTTAAGAGATGAAAAACTTTGAAATAAATAACAAACTTGGAGGAAAATTATCCCTATAGTTTTAAAGTTAATATTTATCTTTAAAAGTGCAATATCGTTAGTATATGTTTGGTGGAAACATACTTAAGTCCCTATAAAAAAACACAATGAAAAAAACTTCAAGTACTTCCATATAGGATTATTGCAAGTTAGAGCAAAGCCGCTCACCAAAGAAGGTTTGAGCACTCCATTTAGATGGTATTAAGAGATGCTAAGTTCTACGAGTTTCAGGATTCTCTATTAAGTTCGATAGAGTCCAGTCTTGGCACCAGTCTTATATCATTTTACTATTATCCAAACCTAACAATTTCCCTTAGAGATAAAAATATCTTAGATTCTTTGGTATTCCAAATTAAAAATCTATAGTTAAAGGATGAAAATAGGATCAATCCCTATAGTCTTGATTACAAAATCCATTACAAAGCCATGAACACTGAATTTGCTTCTAAAGCCTTGATCCAAAGCCAAAAAGGTGAAACCTTGTTTTTACAAACAAATTGACAAAATCTAACATCGTAGTGCCAAAATCCATTAAGTGGAAAGATATTAGCATATATGAGGAATGAATACTTGAGGGTACAACAGATCTAGGTCCACTTGTACCTTTAAGTCCAAACATAATGATTAAAGAGATAAAGCAATACAAAGACAGTAAGGTGAAACCATCCTTTAGCAGAAAATCAGTAAGCTCTATATTTGATAATAGTTTTGATAATAGTGTCTCCGAGTTAACTATTGAGGTAAGAAGAGTCTCTAGGGTCCCTTCTATGATTAAAATTACTAGTAAAGGCCTAACTAGGCACTCAACTTCTGATATCCCATCTTTAAGTCGTTGAGATGTGTATTACAACAAAACTATTCCATAGCCAATTTACAAAAATAATAAGCAATAATCTCCCCCAACATCTCCAAGTTTGTCTTTAATAACAAAATTTTTTAATAATGAGCTTTATATGTTAGAGAAAGAATTTGAGATCAATAAAAAATATTTGTATGATGATTTCTATTCTTTAGAAAACAAAGAAAAGAGGTTATGGTATTTAGCCATTGTTTAGAACAAAGAAAACAAATCTAGGAGAAATATTATGAGTTCGTCAATAAACATACATTGCAAATTTTGTTCTTTAGTTGGTTTGACATATATGACCATGAAAACAACACAAATTACCTTTTTAAAGCCATTAATAAGACTGACAAAACAAAGATTCTTTAAAAATGAGACTGAGAATGAGAATGTGAACCTAAAAGGCATAAAAAACATTATGTGTCAATACAATTACACCAATAGCTATCTGCATACAATAAGAGGGAAACTATCCAAAATAAAGAAATCAATAGAAAACCCTTCTGTAATAACCAATAAAGATCAATAAAAGCCCTAATCTTTAAGTCTTATAAAGTTTCCAATAGCAACCCAAACCAATCCAAAAAGAAAAATAATGAAGAATTCCTCAATGCTAGTCAAAGCCATGTGAATAAGATCAATAAAAACATTGTCTTTGATTCTCTAAAATCTTCCAATAAAACATTGTCTTTGATTCTCTAAAATCTTCAACATTTCAAACTCTAAACACCATCAAAAATAAGAGCCAAACTACGATCAAAACTAGTATCCCCTTAAAGGTTAATACAGTTGAGAAAGGCATTAATAATGAGTCTAAGAGCCTTCAACCTTATTCCTATATATTGAACAAATTGTACTGGCAATATATTGCAAAGCCACAATGGTCCAATCCTATTATCCCAATCATAGACTTCAGTAAAGGATCCAACCTACCTTGGTTGATTTGTGGTGATTTCAACTCAGTCTTATATAGATTTCAGGCTCAAGGCGCCTATAACCTTCAAAACTACTCATATAGCTTTAGGTAATTTGCAAACACATTAGGGGTGACAGATCTGAACTCCTCTACCCACAAGTTCACTTGGTCAAATAAACAATACTCCCACTAGTTTATTCAAAAGAAGCTTGATAGATCATTGGTTAATGTTAAATGGCTATCACAATTTCCCAACAGCTATGCCAATTAAAATTGAGAATCTCTTTTAGAAGGCTTTCAACTATCACCCTTTCATATTTAACTATTACTTGATTCATGTACCAGGTTTCAACGATGCTTGTATGAAAGGTACTGATCATTTCTTTAAGGGAACCAAGCAATTTATTTGTGTACTAAAGTTGAAAGAAATCAAGCAGGAGCTTAAAACTCTACATTCATCACGGGGTTCCACTGACGAAGTTATACTAAAAGCTAGGGAAGAGCTCATTGACATCTAAAAAATTGATGCCCTTTCACCACAAGATGCCTCACATATTGTAAAAGAAACGCTAGCTCTTTCTCATTATATGAACTCAATTAGCAATCAAAACTCCTTGCTTCAACAAGGATCTAAGATCAATTGGCTTAAAGATGGAGATAAATGCTCAAAGTTCTTCTTCAAATCTATCCTAGACCACAAAAACAAAAACAAAGTTTCATCCATCACTAAAAATGAGGGACTTATCCTTTAAAGCTAAAAGGATACTATGGATAAGTTTGTTACTTACTTCAGTAACTTACTTGGAACCCACAATACTGCATCAGTTTTAGCTGTAGATCTTAATGCACTCAATTTGAAAAAAATAACCAGATGGACTGTAGCATGCTCACCAAATATATGGATGACAAGGAAAATAAGGAAGTTGTTTTCAAAGTGGAGGGCACGAAAGCCCTGGCCCTGATGGACTGAATGGTCTCTCCTACCAAAAAATATAGGCCATTATAGGATTGTTTATTAAAAATGTAGTGAAAGAGTTCTGTCTGAAGGTATGCTTCTCATGAAGATTAATAAGGCATTCCTTTGTTTAATACCAAAAGATTCTACTCGCAACCCCTGTAATGAACAAATACATCACCAATCTATCAATATTCATACTGATCATATTAACCAATACCTTTCTTTACCTAT
>JANSVA010000004.1:34223751-34239392 GCA_025504915.1 Erythroxylum reticulatum
CTTATATAGGAAAGAGCTTTGCTTCAATTGTTGTCCCCAACCAATATGGGACAACAAAGGAGCCAAATCTCAACAATTAAAATATAAAAATATAGAGATGAGAGAGAGAGAGAGATCTCCTTAAGATCAAGAGATATTATTTTAAAATAATAAATTATATTTAAAAATTAAAAAAGTATTTGTATAAAAATAAATGGATTTATAACCTTAAAAGTAAAGGTCAAGAATAAGGTTGACATTTTGATTTAAATATGACATGAATCGATTCAATCTGAAATTAATGAACAAAATTGGAGTTGATTAAATTTTGATTTGCTCATGAGCCGAAAGAAAGTGATCAATTGAGCCCAAATCTCGTGCCATTGCCAACCCTAATCATTAACCTTTGTATATAAAATCTTCGAAAATGACACCAGGGCCTAAAGTAGGTTGGTCAAACCCGTTAACTCAATAATCCCAAAAACTAATCATTCAACTAACCTTACTTCTTTAAGCAAAATATCGTGATACCAAAGTTTCCTTTAGAATTTGATTCACAAAAGCATTTTGTTTGATTGAGTTATATTCAAAATTTGAAATATGTCCCGCTTATGATTTTAGTTAAACAACGGCGTTAGAGCCTATTAACTGCATAAGATTAAATGGATCAAGTTTGGGCTAATTCATTTTGTAATACTGGGACAGTTGGTTTCATGGCTGGATTATTTTATATACTTTATGTAATGGAAAGAAGAAGCACAAATGAAGGGGGAATCCAAGTCATCCGTAGTGATTAATAGTAGAAGAATAAGGCTGCGGGTTTGTGGTGCTTAATCCCTTTTAGGTAGCTCTAATTATTGCATTATCACATAATTATCACTGTCTTTGACTGCGCCCATTGATGGAGTCGTGTCTCCTGCCCGTTATCATGTTAATAGGGTTTTTCTCAAGATTTCACTACGTTCTATACACTCGTAGTTGTATCGTACACCTTCTTTGTGAAAAGATGTTCCTGGTTAACTCACAACGAAGCAACCTTTTCGTTCGTTCTTAATACTCTTTGCTTGAATAAAGTGACGTTATAGCAACTGAATAGATTAATTAACTAATTAAGTGGTTATTAAGTTGTTGATTTGAATGTCAATTGAATCAACCAAGAGAATTACGCAGAAGTAACCCTTAAAACACTGAATTTCTTTGTGTATATAAAATGGGTATAAATTACTAACTCTATACCAGTGGGGAGCATTGAGAACGCTATTGGCTCTCACACATAATATATGAGAAAATTGACATTATAATAACAGGACATTATTATCGTGTTTATAATCGGATTTTTCAATCTCCCATATATTATAATTTATAAGATGGTAAGAGTTGTATAATCAAGTTCTCAAAGAAACATCTCAACCATCTGTACGAACAAGGTCTTGATACTTTTTAGTGGATAGGCATTTGGACGTTCAAACAAAGCGATACTGCATGAGTAATAGAGACGTTGGTCAATGGAAATTAAGTCCGCATCAATCCTGAAGCCCTGGTGGATCGCAGAGCAACCATTTCCACTATGGAACTGCTCTATGTCAATCATTCAGCTTGTTGAGAAAGACACGTCAACTATGGACCATGCATATGTACGCTTATTTTCACTCTTATTTTATAAGATCGAGAACTACATGAATCTCTCTCAACAAACACAACTTGTGCCATTTTCTAGCCTATGCTTTTCTGAGCCTAACGCCCGGAGTGAGCAGGGGCCGGTAATGTAAGGCCATAGTCGGTTTACACTTGCAACTCTATTTTGATCAACTAAACAACTATTTTTTATTATATACATGTGTTACAAATGGAGTATGTAAACAACTTATATTCATTGCATTCTTGATAAAATAAGTTTTTAGTATTGTTGACCGCTACAATGATACATCTACTAAAACATGCCTCTGTATTCGATAAACCAAAATTTTAAAGCCCTTAACTTGCACTTGTCATTCTTTCTTTCAAGTAAAACGGTGCCTAGCGAGCAAGGCATAGGTTCCGACTTCAATCACCTTTTTGCATTCACAAATTCTCGTTATGTGCTTAATGAGGAATATTCTGGTGAGAAAATTAAATATTGTTAATTTGTTTACCTATTTAGATAGACATTATTAAGACTCTTAAAATCAACACCTTAATGATCATTGTTGACTAGCGAATCCATCTTTAGAAGCTGCTCTTCACCGAACTGTCTGATATGCTTGCTATCTTTGCATATTCATTGGATTTTGAATAAACACGACAATTGAAGACTGAGAACAAATGGGTCATTCCCAGATCCCCGAGTCGCTTCCTTTCAATCAGCAATGGCGGTTGTGTCACAGAACTCGAAAACATGACGGTGTCTTATTAGCCTTTACGAGCAAGAAGATAATTAGACTTGATAGTCCTTTCTTCTATCTCGTAATTCGTCCATTTTTGTTCTTGTTACTATAAGATAGCTGCTGATATACTTGTATTAGTGCTAGACAAATTACAGTTGGATGGATTAGGCAACTTTTAGGATATGGGTTTCTTGCCCATTATCCAACCTGATGATGTCAAGTTGGTAGTTGGTAGTTGGTAGTTGCAGTTTTGTCGATGGCAGTTATTAGACAACACCAATCTTACTTGGATGCCGGGTTCTGTCTGCCATATATACATTGAATTGCTTAAATATCAAGAGTGGTGACAACACTCTCAAAATGAATTTCCAAGCCACCGAGATGTTGTCATCGTTGTTCATGTAAACTTCATGGCCAATTCTCCTGCTTATTTAAACGGGACACTAGAAAATTTTTAAAGAAATCAACCAAAGCTGCTCATAAAATTTTACTCACAAAGGTTCCTTTCAGTCCAGTCACTCCTGAAGAACCATTAACATAAAAAAAAACAAGACGGTGCAACTACAGCAAGCCATAGATAGGAAATCCGATACAAAATAATGAAAAATGATCCACTTACACACCCACTTTCCAACAGTATCTTGAGTCTGAGTTTATGCTTTTGAAGCAAGATGCTGATAAATTACCCCCTTTTCTGTTGATTATTTGTCTTTATTTTTAATTATTAGATATAGCTTTGATATATAAAGTTGTGATGAATCAAGGGAATTTCCAGAGATTATGGTCTCCAGGAGCAGTATTGTCGTCGGCAGGATCACGATCATCACTGGCAATGTTCAAGCGAGGAGGACTAAGCATCATGCCTTGGGCCATGTTCACCAAAACATTAGGCATATCAAATATCAAGTCCTCGTCGACGAACTCATTGGCCATTGGTCTATCTTGCACTGTTTGACTGCTACTCCCCTCCAATAATACATGCTGGTTGCTGTGCCTCTCATTTCCTATCCCTAAAGCATCCCTTGCAGCCCCAATAGCGGCAGCTGCAGAGGCTGCCGCCGCCTGAATATCACGTGGTGATGTGGACGCTGGAACAGCCAGAGAAGCCGCCGCGTTTGGAAAGTTGAGCTCAGCGTCCTGCCCCTTGAGGGCTAGAGCTGCCACATCATAAGCAACAGCAGCCATTTCTGGGGTTGGGAATGTGCCTAGCCATATCCTATTAGGCTTCCTTGGCTCTCTGATCTCCGAAACCCATTTCCCACTACTCCTACGCCTAACTCCTCTGTAAACAGGGTGGCGTCCGGAGGTTGGAGGAGGTGAAGTAGTAGCCCCAGTGCCACTGCTAGTACTAGAACTTCCGGTTTTCTTAGGTTGTGTGTGCATGATTGTCCAATGAGATAAACAAGGAATATTACCGATGTTGGCGTGAAGTTGATGGGCAGGAATTGAAAGATATAAGCAGCCATTTATGGAAGATGGGATTCAGGAGAGAATCCTAATTTCGGAGGGAAGAGTTTAGAGATTGGTAAGTGCAAACCAGTTGTTGATGAACTGCTGTCTGCCAAGGGTCGAGGTGTAAGCCAGCTCTATGTTGGACATCTGGGTTGGACTGCGTTTCTGCCGCAAAATTAAAACTG
This sequence comes from Erythroxylum reticulatum, assembly GCA_025504915.1. Classification (NCBI taxonomy): domain Eukaryota; kingdom Viridiplantae; phylum Streptophyta; class Magnoliopsida; order Malpighiales; family Erythroxylaceae; genus Erythroxylum; species Erythroxylum reticulatum. The sequence goes on from JANSVA010000004.1 coordinate 34,227,731, forward strand.
CCTAATCTTAACTAACATCAATGTAATAGTGATGGTTTTGAGCTTTATGCATCATCCATCAGCCTCTTGGCTAATGGATTTGATTATAATAATGATGAGGTGTTAAAATCTACATGTCATGTCCCTATGTCGACGAATCTAATAGAGATCGCTAGGTTGTCGAGTGGCAGAGTTCCTATTAGTTAGGGTTCGATTTTGTTCCTGATCTTCATCCAAAACACAGATTATTGTGCAACTTGCTACGAGTGACAGATATGCAACTTTTAACAAATTCAACACAATAATGCTTAAAACTATTAATAAGTTTGCTTTTGATGCAATATTATTTTCTCTTCTACTCAAACCTTTTTAAGCTAATGTATTATCAGTTCGATGTTATATTCAGGAACATTACCAGACCTATTCATATCTCCAGAAAATGGACTAAAGAAGTACCCTTTTAGAAAAGGGAAGAAATGTATTCACATAAAAAATTTCACTCAAAAGAATGTGTAACGAAAATTTAAAATAAACAATAACTCAAATCCTGTGACTATTGGTCTCAGTTAATGCTTTCAATTGAAGTACTGTAAAATTATGCTTAAGTTCTCTTATATTTTAATAATTAATGACAAGCGTATAGGATTACATTTTATAGATCTTGGGAAAAATATTTAAAAAAATCCTTATTTTGGTTCATTTGATTCATCACGAGAATTAAGAGTGAGTCTTTATAAAGAATAAGTAAAATAAGAATCGTTTTTGTTGTTCTTCACAAGAGTCAATAGTTGAACCTCGTAAAGAACAAAATATGAGCCGTTTTCTTCGCCTATTCTATTCTTCATGAGAGTAGGCTCGGGTACCCTTCTTGCCTTTGCTCAAGTTGAGCCTCAACGAATTTCAATTAAGGGATCCTCCTCTCTTTTTTTCTGTTGGTATACAATTTTGCAGTGTTAATAACATGTCTTGATGTTCTCTTTATCTCCATCTTTACCAGAAAAAATTGGCTCTTTCCTAAGGGATAAAAGCTAACACAAAGATGTTTCCATTATCAGATGTAGATATACTTTTGGAACCTCTAAGAATCCGAGAATTCAACAAAGTTAGGGCCTATTGCATGCAAATAATTAAGCTTTTAGGGAGTATCCATATTTTGTAGGAGTGATGTTATATACAGGCATATATATGTAGCGTACATACTAATGAACTAGAGCTTAATCGCTCCATTATGGAAGAGGACATAGCTTTTATCCCTTAGAGATCAAACACTAAGATACCCAACTGAAGATGGCTGAGGTAAACTCTATACACCACAGTACAACCACTCATGTACAAATCTATGAACACAGAGTATATACAATTTGACAATGGGATTGCTGCGGAAGCGGTAGTTTTTCAACTTTACCAATGCTTGCAGGAAAAGAAAAAAAATTATATGTATATGTATACAGCATATCGTATGATTTATGTCATCACTGTTGAGAACTAGAATATCACACATTAACTCTGGAAAAATTTAACTATAAAATTACACAATACGTTCACGTAGGGGTAATGGTGACTATATTATCTCTCGATTAAAAATGATATATACTGTTGGTCCATTTTATTATCTAATTATATTACTTTAGTGGAGGGGTATCGTTGAAGAGCAAGGCATGAGCTTGTATATTAGTTGTTATGTAATGGAAGGGAACATAAAAATAATAGCAAATCTTAATTATTTGCTCAATGGAAAATCTTCACATCATGAAATTTAGTTGTTCAGCTGTCATAGCTTGTCTTGGGATGAGATCAACTTACTTGAATGAAGCTTTTGCAATATGATTTCATGTATTTACAAAATGATACCCAGAAATTCTCATCGAAAACGTGAAATACTTTTTCCTCGGCATCTTGTTAGTAACTTAATTATAAATTTATAGTCCACAAGTTTCAATTTTGAACATCTTCTTAATCATATATTTAATTAATAAGTTCTCACATAACTACAGTTTATTGTATAGGTGCCAAAATTCAAGACTACTATTTCACTTGAATTTGATCTAATTTTCACTAGTTGATTTATAGAAAGGTTCAACCCGAATTATTTATAATTTAAAGATATAAAATGATGTGAATATATTTATTTAATTTATTACCTTAAATTTTGAATTTAAATCTAATATTTCTAATTATATATAAGTTCACTTAATCATAATTTAAATTTTCTTTATACTTCTTCTTAATTTAAGTGTGTGTGTGTATATATATATATAGAAGCAGTTATTTTAAATCAACATTAACACTGACATAAATTCATTTTGGTGGTAGATGCTTTTGTCCTTCTACATCAATTAATTTGTAAATCAAATGAGTATTAACAAGAGCAATAAATAAAGTACCTTTTCTTAGAAGTCACCATCTGTACCAACTTAATCGGCTACTAAGCACGTCTAGGGCAATATGATGATATTTAAGTGCATGAATTATGTATCATGACGAACTTGACTTGAAGTTGAGCCTCCAAAACCAACTTGCAAGCAACCCAATTTTCCGACCAATCACACGCGAAACAACCTTTGTATTTCAAAGTATTATACACACATACTCTCCACGAGGGACCCGAATGTTTTGTCCGAAGCACTCTGTCACATGAAGAATTGAAAGCTTGCCGATTTTGTATAAGAATAACGTTATAAATTTCTCAGTTTTCATTAGGTTGCTCAAGTTTTTGTGCTTCAACATATTGATAGTATATTTGAACCCATTTAAAATTTGATCAAATCCACGTATAGTAAATGATGGCTTGGTGGATTGGAACATTATAATGTAGCATAAGGCCACTCCTCAATGCTTTGGAAAACTACACAACTGTTACGTCTATACTAATTTAATACAAGGTAGGGGTTACTACTATGGAAAAACCTAAGACGCGTATATCTTACTAGGTCAAAGCCTGAACCTTGATTAGGGTATACTGTAGCTTTCTGATAAGACATGACTACTTATGACACAGGTCGGCATAGCAGAACTCCATCAGGTTAATTTCTTCTATTTGTGACAATCAAATGCAAAGAAGAAAGAAATCAATATCCGTACAAGCCGTCACCACCAAGATACAAAAATCAGGTCTATATAAGATAGTGGGTTTAGCGTCTGGAATTGATGGGTACAGTAGTAATTGTCCTAACAAAACAGGGAGCATGAAATCTATGTCAGCTACACTTTTTTCCTAGAATGATTCTACATATGTTGCACATAGAAAAGCGTTGTTTTGTGTCTGTAATCCCCACCTTCGAACCCTGAAAGAGACATTAATGGATCCTAAACCACGATATGTAAAATTAAGCACTCGGAGAGGCCTGAAGGACTTGAACTGTAAAGTGTTTAAGCACAAAGAAAACTAAGTTCAAGAAATGATGAACTTTATAACTCGGATTAATGCTATAGATCCGTGTGTTACTCAAGTATCTAAATTGCAGGCTGCCGCGCCGCGTGAGAGATGAAACATCAGAATCAGAAGTGTTGAATTCTGAGATAATATTTCACCAAAGTTCAGCTAATTTTCCTATGTCGTAACCATTTTTCTTCTCTTTCTGGTAATTTTTTCCTCTTTGGATGATTTGGAGTTGACGGTAAATGTGCAATGGTGCCACTTTTCCTTGCAAGTCTAATCACATCCTAGACTTGAAGCAATGTTATACTAAGCAACATTGTCTATCACTCTTCTAGCTATCCTCGCAAACTTACAATAATTTGAGTAAATATTGAAGTTAATTAAGATCCATTTAATAAATTTGTCTGGATTGTAAACTTAAAATTATGCAATTTAATCATATCCCATTTCATTATTTTCAAAATCAATATAATCTCAAATTTTTGTAATTAATCTAGAACTCATGTTTCAGGTTAGCAATATTGTGACTGTAGGTGCCGACTAGACAAAAGGTAAGTACAACTCGTCTATAGGTTTTGCGTCTGCCTGTTTTTACACATAAACCTGAAAGTATTCCCGCCAACAAGACAAGTTTTCAGTTACCTGTGGTCCCCTAGAGGACACATAAACTTCCAAAGTAGATAGTTCAAATTTACAAGTTGTAATCCATGTTACTACTTGCACAAATATGTATAGTATAGGGTAAGTTGTTGATACGACAGCTATTGTATGTGGATTAATAACTTTGTCAGATATTTGATGTAGATAGATTCAATTCAGTACTTTATATACAAAATATAATGTGCGTAACGTTAAAACCTAAGGGGCAAGTAGCCTTAATGTCTGAAATAGTTAAATAATAAAAACGGAGAATTGTATGAGATGCAGTGGCATTACTCTGGTTGGGGTTTCTTCCATAATTGATGGGATACCATAAGGTTAACTAGTAATCTTGATGAAGATTTATTAATATTAAAGAAATATGTAGAATAAGTTGATAATGTTGGTGAAGATAAACTAATTTGAAAAATGGATGGAGAATAAATTCATAATCTAAGTGAAGATTTGCTAATTAATATAAAAAAGGAGAATAGAAGAATTTTTTGGGAGGGGCATTAAATCTACCATATTTATGAGTATTTAGAGACGTCTTTGACATCCACAATACAAATGATAATCACACTTTAAAAGAGAGAAAGAGAGCCACTTTAAAGAGTGAAGCGCTTGAGAAAATCTCTAATTTCTTAAGTTTGAGTATGTGAGTGATCCACTACAAATTCGTGATGAATCAAAATGTTGTAATTCATTCTAAATAGAGTGAGAAGTCAAGTTAGCTTCTAGTTTAATTTATAGAAGAAATCATTACTATATTGTAGTAAAAGATCTTTTAGACATACAACCTTGTAGTTTTTTTCTTTTGCATTAGAGGTTTTTCACATAAAAATCTGTGTTTGTTTGGTTACGCTTGTAATTAATTCTTGTCCATTTTTAATCACATAAAAGAGCTTTAAGGTATCGACTTGTCTTTTTCCAACAGTTTGTGGGCCATCATCTTCTTCTATGATTTAAAATAAAGGTACCACCACTTATTAGGGTAACATATTCAATTACTCGTATATGAAGTCTATGATGAATGACTATTTATATTACAAAGAATTGCATAAGCCAATCACAAATGGAAGAAGTCAAAAGGAAAAAATGATAAGGAATGGGAGCTATTAAACTAAAAGCCGACAGCTATGATCCATAAGTTTGTCAACCAAAGCTTGTTCGAGCGTGTGTTTGTGGCATATAAATCATAGACAAAAATTTAAGTTCAAGGTTCAAAAAGAAGATTCCTCGAAACAAATCCCACCCCGTAAGACGATTGATCAAGTTGAAATACCAAGATGATCAAAGTATGATTGAGCACTTAACCATTTTCAAGGGGCTCATAAATTAATTGATGAAGATCAAAATGAAGATTAATGGGCAGCTGCAGGCCTTATTACTTCTTAGCTTATTACCAAAGAATTGTGATACTCTCATTGTCACATTTAGCAACTTAGTCTTAGAAGGAATGCTCACCATGAATTCCATCACTAAAGGTCTATTGAATGAGGAAGTAGGAGAAAGGAACTTGACATATCAACATTATCTAAGGCTAATATTGTTAAGAATAAGGGAAGAAGTGAGACTGTTGACTCCCAATTTTTTTTCTTAATGAATAAAGCATGATTAGATTAATTTTGGGGTCTTGCTAGATTAATCTGTGTTGGAATTAATTAGCATGTTAATATGAGTGAGATTATATGAAATAGGTTAAGGGAATTAAAGTGTTAAGGTTGTAAGTTTGCATAAAGGGTATGTTGGGGAAGATCACTTAAATTTAGAAACCATAAAGAATTAAAGGAGGGGCAAAATGGACATTGTGCAATCATTAAGGGTATAAACGGGGAGAAGAATTATTGTCTTGCTTTGGAAAGAAGCTAGAAATGTGAATGAGAAAAGAGGGAAGAGAGAAGCATGAAAAAAGAGAGAAAGAAGAGAAAAGAAGTGAGGTCATCTAGGTTTCAATTTTTCTTACTCTTCAATAGTGATTTTGAAGGTGTTCAAGAAGGGAAAAAGAAAGAGGAAGATTAGAGCTTCCATTAGAGCCAAGAAATTCATTGTTTGGTGAAGATTCAAGGTAAGCTTATTTTAAATCTTTTGAATTTTTAGAAAGTTTTTAGTTTAAAGAGCTTAGAAAATACATGGGTATAAGTATTCTAGGATCAATTTCAAGCATAGGTTTCTTTGGGTTTTCCAATTGGAGTTCATTTTTGAATAGGTATTTTTCCTAATGTTGAAGGGAGGCAAGATAAGCAAGAGGAGAGACATCTGTGAGCAAGTTTTCAAGCAAGGAAACTAAGGTGGGTTACATTTTTATAATTGAATAATAAGTTATCAATGTTTCTGCCAAGAGTAGAGAAATAAATGTTTCCAACTACTTTTAAAAATGTGCATTCATTGTTCTTTCAATGCGTTGAGAAAGTGTTATATGTGTGTGTATTAATTTTGTGTATGAACTATTAAATAAAAATGGAAATGATTTTGAAAGGATGCCAAGTATAAGAAATCAAGTTTTCCAAAAATGTGCTAATTGGGCAAACTATTTTCCGTGCATGAATAACATGTTATGTGAGTTTGGTGTAGTCCATTCAAGAATGTCACGTGCACGTTGACCAAGTTAAAGGCTTCTCCCGCCTGCCCGCTAGTGACACGGAGCTCCTTCATGGACTCCCTCAAGTTTACGACTATACAGGACCATTATGTGGAATTGTGTAGTGTGTCATGTTTATGGATCTGCCCAAACCATTTTGTTGTACTTATGTGTTTACATATGTTGACAAGTTTGATGATTGTTTGACTTATGCAAGTTGAGAAATTTATATTGTATGGATTTTCATGAAAAATTGTATTGATCATGAGGGTTTTCAAGGGTTTTTGCTTGTTACCGATTATAAAACTGTTACCCACAAGCTTTGAGCTCTCTCCCTTTGTTTTCGCCCCATCTTCAGATGAAGAGCATAAGAACGAGTAATTAAGGGTCAAACCATCACTCAAATTTGCATTTTTGTTCTTTTGAAGTTAGATCATGTAAAACAAGGCTTTAGTCGCATTTTAAGAAATTGTTGTTCTTGTAAAGTTGGTATTTTTGGATTATGATGTAAGGTGGCTCGAAATGCCCACTAAAGAGTTGTAACAACTTTATTATTTTGATGTTAATAAAGTGTGAATGGTGCATGGATGACGTGAGTTGAAATCAGATATACGTTAAGAAGCAATCAAATTAATTTGATGATTTTTGGGACATAAATTGTTGATATATATACATATGTATGCATAAGCGAGATACTATGAAAAGGAAGATAGAAATTATAACTGATCAGATGTAGTTGAAGGTGATGAGATGAATGAGTTGAGATTTGAGAGTTTAATGAAATTATTTTGGTAGCTGAATGGTTATACTGAGAACATTCCAAGTTTGCATAGTGCAAAATTTCATGTATTCCATAAGGGAAAAATCTGGATTGATCTAGGATGAATTTGGCAAGTTGTGTTCATGGAAGTTGTAGCTTATCTTTCTAGCTTTCCAACCTATAAAGTATGAAATTTTTGGATATCGGAGTCAGAAGTTATGGTTTTTATAAGTGGAGATGCTCAGGAGTATAGGACATATTGTCTGATGAAGACGTATCATCTGGTGATGACGTGTCGTCTGGTGAGGACATATTGTCTAGTAAGAACGTATCGTCTGGTGATGACGTGTCATTTAGTGAGTACATATCGTCTGGTAGGACGCTAGACATATCATCTGGTGAGGACGCTTAGTCTGGTAAAGATGTATCGTCTAGTGAAGACGTATCGTCTGGTGAGGACGCTTTGTCTAGTGAAGACGTATCGTTTGGTGAAGACGCTTCGTCTAGTGATGACGTCATATCATCTGGGGCACTATTTATCTGATCCTATCGTCTGGTCACATTTTTCACCCTATATACGATCGAATTTCATTTCAGATTCTTAACAAAAGTTATAGATCTATAAGCTCTATTTCAAACTGTCTAATAAAGATCCCAATCTGAGGTTTGTAGAGAAAGTTATGCCAATTCTCCCAAGAGAGATACAACATGATTGAGGGCATAAGCATGGTTAATTCTTTTGGCCATAACTTCATAACCCGACCTCCAAATTAAGTGATTTTTGAAGGAATAGACTCCCAATACATTTTTCTCCCTCTCCTTAAGTATTGGTAGCTTTTGACGTAGATTGGGAAAATATTGATGGAAAGAAAATGAGGGATTGGTTGGAAGACCCTAACTGGGTTATGAACGTACTTGAATTTTTAGGCATATCTTAAGCTATAGAGCTTCGAATAAGGTGTTTCTTATTTCAAAATAAACAAGAGGCAGAGAGCTATAATTGTTTTGAAGAAGTCAAATTGTGATTTGGTGTTTAACTAGTGTGGGCAAACCACTCTTATGGGGCGATGGCAAATGAGGAGTCATTGAAATAACCCCACAAGGAAGCCCATTCACGCTTTATGACCCCGGATTGTTGGGCTCCAGAAATTGCAGGGTATTAGGCTCACGTCTCACGACTTTGATGTTGGGCTCCGAAAATGAGGTCCAATAACTATGGTATCAATGAAACTAAGTTTAGGAGTATCCTAGGCATGAACTGGGTAGTTTAAGACATGAAAGGAATGTGCCGTATTTTTAAATGATCAACTTGCAATGTTTTGAATTGTTGTGCATGATCTAAAACTGTTTTGCATGAACTAAGAGTTTTCAATGGTTTTATATTGAAGGAGTGATTATGCCACCTCGAAGGAGAACTCGAGAAGCTCTGACTCGATTTGGATCTCACCAAGGGAGCACGAATGAATCCTATGTCCCACAAGATGCAGGGACACATTCTCCTCCAAATTCTGAGGCACTTAGTATGCAACAGGAAGTGCCTCCATCGATGCCTCAAGCAAACCCCATGGATCCACGGTTCTTTCAAGCCTTTCCTCAGGCTTTCTCATATGTCATGGACCAAGGGTCTCAAGTTCCAATGCAAGCTCTAGTGGAGAGGAGTGGGCAGTACGATAAGCTCCGCAAGTATGGAGCTGTGGATTTCAATGGGACTACAAATCCCGAAGAGGTTAAAGCATGGTTGAAGAGGACAGAGAGAGTCCTGATTCAGATGAAGTGCTCGAATGAGGAGAAGTTAGATTATACAGTTAGTTTACTATAGGGGGATGCGTTTCATTGGTAGGAGTCAGTGCCCCACAGTCAGGTCATACCACTAGTACTAAAATAAAGAGACTTTCTAAAAGCTTTCAGGAGGAAGCACTTCTCGAGGGTTTATATCCAAAAGAAGGCCAGAGAATTCTTGAATCTCACACAGAGAGATATGAGTGTAAGTGAATATGAGCTGAAGTTCACTCAGCTATCACAGTATGCAACCATCATTGTTGCCAATGAGGAGGATAAATGTTGCAAGTTTAAAGGGGGACTTCATCTGGGGATCAAGGAGAAGGTGTTGATCTATAATTTCTATGACTACCAGCAGTTGGTGGATGCTGTAATCCAGGATGAAAAACTAGATAATATAAAGAATGAAATGAGCAGGAAGAGGAAGAACCAAGAGCAATCTTCTAAGAAGGGAATGAGTGCTCTAATGCCTGAGAGAAGTGACAGGAGTTACCATATGCAGAATGAAGTAGGAAGTAGTAGCCCTTCTAAGAACAAGCAGGCAAGGGCAGTTTCATAGCAAGCCTTAAGTATGGGAGGCACTGGAAGGACGAGGGGGAGTAGATACATAAAGCCCCAATGTGAGCACTGTGGGAAACTTCACAAAAGAAAGTTCTTTAAGTTACTTGGAGCATGCTTTCGATGTGGTGAGAAGGGACATAAGATAAAGGAATGTCCCCAAGCAACAAGGCAAGAGGGGTAGCAGTTGCAAGCCCCAAGGAAAGCAGAAACAGGAGAGACTAGGCCAGTCACTAAGGTGGGCAATTCTGGGGCTACAAGGAAGACTGTTCCTCTAGGAAGGCCAAGGGGTCAGGCACAGGCTAGGGTATTTGCTATGACCAGAAAGGAAGCTGCAGTCGCACCTGAAGTTGTCACGAGTATGGCTCAGTTATTTAACTCTGCAGTATATTTGTTGATTGATACTGGCTCAACATATTCATTTGTTTCTGCAAGCATGATTTTGCATGATGTTAAATTGATGCCCATAGATAACCCCTTGATTGTTAGTACTCCTTTAGGGAGAAAGGTGATAATAAGCCAAGTGTATAGGGATTGTGAATTGTTTATAAAGGTGCTAAACTGGTAGTGGATTTGCTACCGTTGAAGTTTAAGGGTCTAGATGTGATACTGGGAATGGATGTTATAGAGAAATATTATGCAAAGTTAGATTATGTCCTTAAAGAGGCAGAGTTTGATCTTGGTAATGGTGAGAAGGTGACTTTTAAAGGGGATAAAAGGACCATCACCCAAGATTGTTTCGGCTTTGATAGCAGACAGGATGATGAGGGAAGGGTGTGAAACCTTCTTGGCGCACGTCGTGGATACTGATGTGAAAGAAGGAAAGTTAGAAGATTATCCGATTGTGAAGGAGTTTCCAGATGTGTTTCTAGAGGACTTACCTAGTTTACCACCAGTGAGGGAAATCAAGTTTGCTATTGACTTGATTCCCGGAACCACATCCATTTCTATACCACCCTATAGAATGGCTTCAGTTGAGTTGAAGGAGCTTAAGGAATAGTTGGAAGAATTGTTTGAGAACGGGTATATAAGACCGAGTTCATCACCGTGGGGAGCGTTGGTTTTGTCTGTTAAAAAGAAGGATAGAACATAGCAGATGTGCATTGACTACCGGAGACTCAACAAGGAGATGTGCATTGACTACCGGAGACTCAACAAGGTGACTATTAAGAACAAGTATCCTCTGCCTCGGATTTATGATTTGTTTGACCAACTGCAAGAAGTAAGGGTCTTTTCCAAGATTGACCTCAAGTCGGGTTATCATCAGCTCAGAATCAAGGAGTCTGATATAAGCAAGACAGCCTTTAGGACTCGTTATGGGCATTATGAGTTCCTAGTCATACCATTCGGACTGACCAATGCTCTAGCTGCTTTTATAGATCTTATGAACAGGGTCTTCAGGGAGTATCTAGATCAGTTTGTCATAGTGTTTATAGATGACATTTTGGTATATCCTAAGAGTGAAGAGGAACATGAAGAGCACCTCAGGATAGTATTGTAGACACTGAGGGAGAAGGAACTTTATGCCAAATTCAGCAAATATGAATTTTGACTTCATGACGTGATACTCCTTGGACATGTAATTTCTGAGAATGGGGTACATGTTGATCCAAGAAAAATTGAAGCAGTGGTGAATTGGCATGCACCAAAGACAATAATAGAAGTGAGGAGTTTTTTAGGTCTAGCAGGTTATTATAGGAGGTTTGTGCATGGATTCTCCATGATAACTGCTCCACTAACTAGGTTATTGAGTAAGAATCAGAAATTTTTCTAGAGTGAAGAATGTCAGCAAAGCTTTGAGGAGCTCAAGCGCAGATTAACAAGTGCTCTAGTTTTGATTTTGCCTACTAGCAATGAGGGTTATACAGTGTATAGTGATGCTTCAAGAATGGGTTTGGGTTGTGTATTGACGTAAGGAGACAGGGTGATAGTTTATGCTTCACGCCAACTAAAGCCTTATGAGTTAAATTACTTGACTCATGATCTA
>JANSVA010000004.1:34239492-34251394 GCA_025504915.1 Erythroxylum reticulatum
GTTGAATGTATTAACACTAAAGAGAAGTGAATTATCAAAGGAGAGATGAAGTGTTTTTGTGAGTACCACCTTGGCAACGTGTACTCAGATTTGGAGAGAGGATAAGTTCAGCTATTATGAATTGGTCTGTATAAAAATTATTATGAGTTAGTGTTACTAATGAAGGATGTCTTAGACTTATAATATGTGATATTTGAATAGGTTAAGAAATAATGATATGATCGATAGAGATAGATTGACAGCATATGAAGTAAAAGTTAGTGAGTAATTTGAAATATATCGATAAAATATTCAAGATAGTGTGATGACGAGATAAGTGATTGAAGGACCTGCTGAGTTTATCAACTGTGGTCTTTTGGAAAAAGTATTTGAGTGGTGCTATTTTATTGATCAATCAGATGAAAATTTCAGAGACGAAATTTACTAACAGGGAAGAATTGTAACATCCCGTCTCCATATTAAGGGGTTAGAACTCCGATTTCAATGATGTAGTAGAAAGACTGGAAATAAAATTTAAGTGTTCAATTTAGTGAAGAAAAATACGTTGGAGAAGTTTACTGAGAATATTTTAGTATGGGAGTTTTAGATAGTGTAGTAGAAAGTTATGATTATTGTGAATGGAGATGTTCAGGAGTTTAGATCGTGTCATCTATGATGATGTCACATCATCTGTGATGACATCATTTGACCTCATTTCTTCTGTGAAGATGCATCGTCTGTAAAGACGTATCGTCTGTGATAACGTCATATCATTTTAAGAGTAGTATTATCTTAAGTTAACCATCTAAATCATCTGCTCTTTGTATTCGTTTGCTTTTGCATTCGTCTGCTCTTTGCATTCATTTGCTCATTCCATTCATCTACTTTTGCTTTCTTCTACTTCCCATTTGTCTACTCTTTGCATTTGTCTACTTCCCATTCGTCTGCTCCTTACATTCTTCTACTTCCCATTCGTCTCCTCTTTGCATTCGTCTGCTTCCCATTTGTCTAATTTTTGCATTCGTCTACTTTTGCATTCATCCACTTCTCATTCATCTACTCTTTGCATTCTTTTGCTTTTGCATTCGTCTGCTCTTTGCAATCTTCTGCTTTTGCATTCATCTACTTCCTATTTGTCTTCTCCTTGCATTCGTTTGCTCTTTGAATTTATTTGCTTTTGCATTCGTCTGCTCTTTGCATTTGTCTGCTTTTGCATTCGTCTGCTTCTCATTTGTCTGCTCTTTGCATTCTTCTACTTCCCATTCGTCTGCTCTTTCAATTCGTCTACTTTTGCATTCGTCTGCTTCTCATTCGTCTACACTTTGCATTCTTCTTCTTTTGCATTCGTATGCTTACCATTCTTCTGCTTTTCCATTCTTCTGCTTATTGCCATTTTTCTTCTTTGCCGTTTTTCTGCTTTGTCATTCGCCTGCTTTGCTTTGCCTATTTTTTCAATTCATTTGCTTTTTGATTGGTTTCATCTAATCCTATTGTCTGGTCCATTTTTTACCCTTTAGGCAATTGAATTTGTCTTCAATGTCTCATGAAAGTTGTAGATCTTGAATCCCTCTTTCAGATAATCCAAAGAACACTTTGATTTGACAACTGTAGAGAGAGTTATGTCATTTGTCCCGAAATAAGTTCAATATGTTTGGGGATAAAACCTTTGTTTGATTCTCTCGGCCATAACCTTGTAATCTGACTTGAAAATGAAGTGATTCTTGAATCGATAGTTTCTTAACACATTCTATCTCTCCATAGAAATCATAGCTTTTGGTTTTGACTCGAAAAGGATTGATCTACTAAAAGTAAGGGTATCAGTTGGAAGAGCATGAACTGGATATTTTACCGAACATGTTCTTGTATTTTGATGATATCCGGATCTATAGGATTCTAAATGAGATGATTTTTATTTGGAGTCAACTAGAGGCATAAGACATAGGGGAACATGTTCTAGAAGAAAGTGTTGAAAAAGGACTTCAGTGTTGAGGTCAAAAAGAACATGTAAAGTTGACCCGAAATGATGTGTTATTGGAAAAATCTAAAAGTGAGTAAGGGGTTATGATTTGTGATTACAGTAGGTTTTATTAAGTCATACACTTAAGTATAAATTATACTTAAGTGAGTCTTAATAAAGGGAAGAGGAAAAGTGGATAAGCAAAGGACAGGTGTCCTAGCTAAAGATAAGATTTTTATTGCCTTAAAAGGCTAGCTGTTGTCCTTGTCCCGATCATTCTTGAAAGTTCTTTCTTTGGAGTTTCTCCAACCCAGAGCTTTCAGCAAATATTCAACGAAGTTAAAGCTCCCTATCAACCTTCCAGATGAGGCATCTGAGTTGCATGAAAATTATGGTTTTATGATGGTTGAAGACTTTAGAGCTTCAAACAAGTCAAATGCCCGTGTTCAGGCATTTCAGAATTTGGAAGCAAATGCTTTATTGGAGCATACAGTGAATCAACCTAGATGAATTTCCTAGGATTGATTGACTTTGTATGGTTTCCAATTATTAATTGATTATGACTTGTTTATGAATGCTAGGACTTAGGTCCGAAGACTATAAGATTTTGTTTATGTAATATACTATATGAATTCTCAATGAAAGTTGAAAGCCGGATTTAGATCCGATGATTATGAGATTTCTGACTATACATTATATGTGATTGTGATAGATGACATATATGTATTGGATCCATTTCATAAAATTCATGTTCAGATAAAGGCATTGTGACTTGAGTTGCCTGTTTAAAGCACTTCCACGTAGAGCTTTGCTTCATGATTTATGATTCTACACGTAGAGCTATACTCTGTGATTCTGTTCTGACTGTGCCTTATGGGCCAGTATTTGTATAAGTAAGTGATAGGCACTCGTTCACAACAATAAGAACGAATATGAGTCTCATGCATATAGAATTATAAGACCGAATGATCTAAATAAATATCTGTAACTTGTGTGATATGTGTATGTGATCCAGTGAAATTATCAATGATGGTTCACTCCACTGGGTTCGCAAAACTATCAAAATTGCAACGTGTCTTTTTATTTATTATAAAGGTCTCTAAAAGGGGCTTCGAGTAAGATTTTCAAATCGGAATCAGTATGTGCCTGCATATATATTTCTTTATGTTGTATTGAAAGTGTAGTATCAGATTGTAAAGATATTTTGAATGTTAGTATTTTGTCTATTTCTAAAATGGGCCCAAATGACTTTTGAATACTAATGCTTGTAATATTTATATATGTGAATGGAAAATGTTATTAAACAAAGTTCACTAATTTTGATTAATGATTTCCGCTTACGAGTACATTGTTTGAAACAAATCAAAATTTTGTAAGTTGATGAATGATTGAGTGTTGTAGCACATCACCCTTTCGAGGCACGAGCTGGAACATCACCCATCGATGTCAGGTTTGGATCTTACGGGAGTAGGGTACTACAATTTGGTATCAGAGCCCAGTCTACTGTCATACATAGGCATTTTTCAACATATGTGTGAAGTTACATTCATTTAGTCATATCATAGCAGGCAGTAGCAACTAACCCCTGGTTTGAGTTATATATATATAAGTCACGTACATAAGCATTTGTTAAGTGTTTGAATTGATGAAAATAGTGGGAAGAATGATATTTGGTGATTGAAATAAGAAGTATGTGTACCTGATAAGGAAGATTGAGTAAAGAGATTTAGTAAATAGAAATAGTCAAGATAGTGTGATGGCTAGATAATTGATTGAAGTACCTATTGAGTTTATCAACTGTGGTCTTTTGGAAAAATTATTTGAGTGGTTCTACTTTATTGATCAATCAAATGAAAAGTTCAGGGATGAAATTTATTAGGGGGAGAATTGTAACATCCCATCCCCATATTAAGGGTTAGAACCCCGATTTCAATAATGGAGTAGAAAAACTAGAAATAAAATTTAAGTGTTGGATTTAGTGAAGGAAAATACGTTGGAGAGGTTTACTGAGAATATTTTAGAGTGGGGGGTTTAGATAGTGTAGTAGAAAGTTATAATTCTTGTGAGTGGAGATGTTTAGAAGTTTAGATCGTATTATCTGTGATTACGTCATGTCGTCTGTGAGGATGCATCATCTGTAAAGATGTATCATCTATGATGACGTCATATCTTCTTAAGAGTAGTATCATCTTAAGTTGACCATCTAAATCGTTTGCTCTTTGCATTCGTCTGCTTCCCATTCATTTTCTCTTTGCATTCATCTGCTTTCCATTTGTTTTTTTTTTGCATTTATCTTCTCCTTGCCTTTATCTACTCCCCATTCGTCTGCTCTTTGCGTTCGTCTGCTTCCCATTCGTCTGCTCGTTGTATTCATCTGCTTTTGCATTCGTCTGCTCTTTGTATTCATCTGCTTTTGCATTCGTCTGCTTCCCATTCATCTACTCTTTGCATTCGTCTGCTTTTGCATTTGTTTGCTTTCCATTCATTAGCTCTTTGCATTCTTTTGCCTTTGCATTCCTTTGCTTCCCATTCATCTACTCTTTCCATTTGTCTGATTTTGCATTCGTGTGCTCCTTGCATTCGTATGCTTTTTGCATTATTCGTTTTCTCTTTGCATTTGTCTTCTTTTGCATTTGTATGCTTCTCATTCGTGTGCTCCTTGCATTCGTTTGCTTTTGCATTTGTCTGCTTCCCATTCGTCTGCTCTTTGCATTCATCTGTTTTTGTATTCGTTTGCTCTCAATTTGTCTGCTCCTTGCATTCATTTGCTTCTTATTCGTCTGCTATTTGCATTCATCTACTTTTGGATTCGTCTGCTTATTACCATTCGTCTACTTTTCCATTACCATGCTTTGCTTCGTTTGGTTTTTGCTTCGTCTGCTTTGCTATGTCTGCTCTTTCAATTTGTTTGCTTTTTGATTGGTTTCATCTAATCCTATCATCTAGTCCATTTTTGACTCTTCAGACGATTGAATTTTTCTTCATGGTCTTCATGAAAGTTGTAGATCTTGAATCCCTCTTTCAGATAATCAAAAGAACACTTTGATTCCATATTTGTAGAGAGAGTTATGCTATTTGTACCGAAATAAGTTCAATATGTTTGGGGATAAAACCTTTGTTTGATTCTCTTGGCCATAACCTTGTAATCCGACCTGAAAATGAAGTGATTCTTAAACTGATAGTTTCTTAACACATTCTATCTCTCTATAGAAATCATAGGTTTTGGTTTTGACTCGAAAAGGATTGATCTAATAAAAGTAAGGTTATCGATTGGAAGAGCATGAACTGGATATTTTACCGAACATGTTCCTATATTTTGATGATATCCGGATCTATAGGATTCTAAATAAGATGATTTTTATTTGGAGTCAACTAGAGGCATAAGACATATGGGAACATGTTCTAGAAGAAAGTGTGGAAAAAGGACTTTAGTGTTGGGGTAGAAAAGAACATGTAAAGTTGACCCGAAATGATGTGTTATTGGAAAAATCTAAAAGTGAGTAAGGGGTTATGATTTGTGATTACAGTAGGTTTTATAAGTCATACACTTTAGTAACACTTAAGTATAAATTATACTTAAGTGAGTCTTAATAAAGGGAAGAGGAAAAGTGGATAAGAAAAGGACAGGTGTCCTAGCTAAAGATAAGATTTTTATTGCCTTAAAAGGCTAGCTATTGTCCTTGTCCCGATCATTCTTGAAAGTTCTTTCTTTGGAGTTTCTCCAACCCATAGCTTTAAGCAAATATTCACCGAAGTTAAACTTCCCTGTCAACCTTCTAGAGGAGGTACGTGAGTTACATGAAAGTTAAGGTTTTGTGATGGTTAAAAACTTTGGAGCTTTAAACAAGTCAAGTGTCTGCGTGCAAGCGTTCTAGAATTTGAAAGCAAATGCTTTATTGGAGCATATTGTGAGTCAACCTAGATGATTTTCCTAGGATTGATTGACTTTTTATGACTTCCAATTAATAATTGATTGTGACTTGTTTATGAATGTCGAACTTAGGTCCGAAGACTATGAGATTCTGTTTATATAATCTGCTTTATGAATTCTCAACGAAAGTTGAATGTCGGATTTAGATCCGATGATTATGAGATTTCTGACTGTACATCATATGTGATTGTGATATATGACATTTATGTATTGAATCCATTTCATAAAATGCATGTTCAGATAAAGGCATTGTCACTTGAGTTGCTTGTATGAAACTCTTCCACATAGAGCTTTGCTCCATGATTTCTGATTCTGCATGCAGAGCTATGCTCCGTGATTTTGTTCTGACTGCGCCTTAGGGGCCATTATTTGTATAATTAAGTGATAGGCACTCGGTCACAATAATAAGACCGAATATGAGCCTTATACATATAGCATTATAAGACCGAATGATCTAAATGAATATCTGCGACTTGTGTGATATGTGTATGTGATCCGGTGAAATCATCACTGATGGTTCACTCCACTGAGTTCGCAAAACTATCAAAATTGTAACGTGGCTTTTCAAGTATTATAAAGGTCTCTAGAAGGGGCTTCTAGTAAGAGTTTCGGGTCAGGATTAGTATGCATTTGCATATGTATTTCTTTATGTTGTATTGAAAGTCTAGTATCGGATTGTAAAGATATTTTGAATGTTAGTATTTTGTCTATTTCTGAAATGGGACCAAATGGTCTTTTGAATACTAATGTTTGTAATATTTGCATCTGTGAATGGAAAATGTTATTAAACAAAGTGGGCCAGTTTTGATTAATGATTTCCGCTTACGAGTACATTGTTTGAAGCAAATCAAAATTTTGGAAGTTGATGAATAAATGAGTGTCCTAACACACCACCCTTTCGGGCCACGAGCTCGGACATCACCCATCGATGTCAAGTTTGGGTCTTACGAGAGTGGGGTACCATAATTTGGTATCAGAGCCCAGTTTAGTGTCTTACATGGGCATTTTTCATCATATGTGTGAAGTTACACGCATTTAGTCATATTGTAGCAAGAAGTAACAACTGATCCCTAGTTTGAGTTATATATATATAAGTCACGTACATGAGCATTTGTCAAGTGTTTGAATTGATGAAAATAGTGGGAAGAATGATATTTGGTGATTGAAATAAGAAGTATGTGTACCTGATAAGGTAGATTGAGTAAAGAGATTTAGTAAAGAGAAATAGTCAAGATAGTGTGATGGCTAGATAATTAATTGAAGCACCTATTGAGTTTATCAACTGTGGTCTTTGGAAAAATTATTTGAGTGGTGCTACTTTATTGATCAATCAGATGGAAATTTCAGGGATGAAATTTATTAGGGGGAGAATTGTAACATCTCATCCCCCTATTAAGGGTTAGAACCCCGATTTCAATATTGGAGTAGAAAAACTGAAAATAAAATTTAAATGTTGGATTTAGTGAAAGAAAATACGTTGGAGAAGTTTACTGAGAATATTTTAGTAAGCAAGTTTTAGATAGTGCAGTAGAAAGTTATGATTCTTGTGAGTGGAGATGTTCAGAAGTTTAGATCGTATGGTCTGTGATGACGTCATTTCATCTATGAGGATGCATCGTCTGTAAAGATGCATCATCTGTAAAGATGTATCATCTATGATGACGTCATATCATCTTAAGAGTAGTATCATCTTAAGTTGACCATCTGAATCTTCTACCCTTTGCATTCATCTGCTTCTATATTCGTCTACTTCCCATTCGTCTGCTTTTTACATTCGTCTACTTTTGCATTCGTCTACTTGCCATTCGTTTGCTCTTTGCATTTGTTTGCTCCTTGCATTCGTCTGCTCTTTGTGTTTGTTTGCTTTTGCATTCATCTGCTTCCCATTTTTCTACTCTTTGCATTCGTCTGCTTCCCATTCGTCTACTCCTTGCATTCATCTGCTTGTCATTCATCTTCTCTTTGCATTCTTCTACTTTTGCATTCCTTTGCTTCCTATTCGTCTGGTCTTTACATTCGTCTACTTTTGCATTTGTCTGCTCCTTGCATTCGTCTGCTTCCCATTCGTCTGCTCTTTACATTCGTTTGGTTTTACATTCGTCTGCTTCCCATTCATTTGTTCTTTGCATTCGTCTACTTTTGCATTCGTATGTGTTTGCATTTGTCTGCTTCCCATTCGTCTTCTTTTTGCATTCATCTGCTTTTGTATTCGTCTACTTTTTTGTCTGCTCCTTGCATTCGTCTGCTTCCTATTCGTCTACTCTTTGCATTCGTTTGCTTATAGCCATTTGTCTGCTTTGCCATTTGTTTACTTTGCTTCATCTACTTCATTTCAGCTGCTTTACTTCGTCTGCTTTTTTAATTCGTCTTCTTTTTGATTGGTTTCTTCAAATCCTATCATCTAGTCCATTTTTGACCCTCCAAACAATTGAATTTGTCTTCAAGATCTTCATGAAAGTTGTAGATCTTGAAGCCCTCTTTTAGATAATCTAAAGAACACTTTGATTCAACATCTGTAGAGAGAGTTATGCTATTTGTCCCAAAATAAGCTCAATATATTTGGGGATAAAACCTTTGTTTGATTCTCTCGGCCATAACCTTGTAATCCGACCTAAAAATGAAGTGATTCTTGAACCGATAGTTTCTTAACACATTCTGTCTCTCCATAGAAATCATATCTTTTGGTTTTGATTCGAAAAGGATTGATCTAATAAAAGTAAGGGTATCGGTTGGAAGAGCATGAACTGGATATTTTACTGAACATGTTCCTGTATTTTGATGATATTCAGATCTATAGGATTCCAAATGAGTTGATTTTGATTTGGAGTAAACTAGAGACATAAGACATAGGAGAACATGTTCTAGAAGAAAGTGTTGAGAAAGGAATTCAGTGTTGGGGTCAAAAAGAACATGTAAAGTTGACCCGAAATGATGTGCTATAAGAAAAATATGAATGTGAGTAAGGGGTTATGATTTGTGATTACAGTAGGTTTTATTAAGTCATACACTTAAGTATAAATTATAATTAAGTGAGTCTTAATAAGGGAAGAGGAAAAGTGGATAAGAAACAGAGGTGTCTTAGCTAAAGATAAGGTTTTTATTGCCTTAAAAGGCTAGCTGTTGTCCTTGTCCTTATCATTCTTTAAACTTCTTTGTTTGGAGTTTCTCCAACCCAGAGCTTTCAGCAAATATTCAAAAAAGTTAAACCTCCCTGTCAACCTTCCAGAGGAGGTATGTGAGTTGCATGAAAGTTAGGGTTTTGTGATGGTTGAAAACTTTGGAGCTTCAAACAAGTTAGGTGTTCGCATTCAGGCGTTTCAGAATTTGGAAGCAAATGCTTTATTAGAGCGTATTGTGATTCAACCTAGATGACTTTCCTAGGATTGATTGAATTTATATGAATTGCAATTATTAATTGATTATGACTTGTTTATGAATGCTGGACTTAGGTCCGAAGACTATGAGATTCTGTTTGTGTAATCTGCTATATGAATTCTCAACGAAAGCTGAATGCCAGATTTAGATCCGATGATTATGAAATTTCTGACTGTGCATCATATTCGATTGTGATATATGACATGTTTGTATTGGATGCATTTCATAAAATGCATGTTTAGATAAAGGCGTTGTGACTTGAGTTGTCTGTATGAAGTGCTTCCACATAGAACTTTTCCCCGGGATTTCTGATTCTGCACATAGAGCTATGCTCTGTGATTCTATTCTGCTTGCGCCCTATAGGCCAGTATTTGTATAATTAAGTGATAAGCACTCGGTCAGAACAATAAGAACGAATATAAGTCTCATGCATATAGCATTATAAGACCGAATGATCTAAATGAATATTTGTGATTTATGTCATATCTGTATGTGATCTGGTGAAATCATCAATGATGGTTCACTCCGCTGAGTTCGCAAAACTTATCAAAATTGAAACGTGGCTTTTCAGGTATTATAAAGGTCTCTAGAAGGGGCTTCGATTAAGAGTTTCGGGTCAAGATCAGTATGCGCCTACATATGTATTTCTTTATGTTGTATTGAAACTGTAGTTTTAAGTGTAGTATCGGGTTGTAAAGATATTTTTAACGTTAGTATTTTGTCTATTTTTGAAATGAGCCCAAATGGCTATTGAATACTAATGTTTGTAATATGTATATCTGTGAATGGAAAATATTATTAAACAAAGTGGGCCAGTTTTGATTAATGATTTCCGCTTGCGAGTACATTTTTTGAAGCAACTCAAAATTTTGTAAGTTGATGATGATTGAGTATCCAAGCACACCACCCATCGAGCTCGGACATCATCCATCGATGTCGGGTTCGGGTCTTGCAGGAGTGGATTGCTACATTTGCCTAACTGCTTCTGAACTTCAGCTTTGAATTCTTTGAACCATTTATAGGACTAACTTTTTTTTTCATCAAATACAAATAACCATGTTTAAAGTAACCATCTATAAAGGTTATAAAGTATCCATAATCTCATCTAGCTTGTACGTTCATGGGCCCACACACATTAGTGTGTATCGGGTCTAACATGGATTCACATCTATTTCCTTTGGAAGGAAATGATGCCTTGTTGATTTTTCCTTCAATACAAGATTCACAAGTAGGTAATGAACCATTATCCAAGCTCATAAGTATCACATCCTTTACTAACCTGTCAAGTCTGTTCTGATTGATATAATCCAAGTTTTTGTATGAGATTATGAAAGACTTGGATAGCTTTCACCTTTGTAGACCTGATCCTCACACCAAAAATCTCATGTAGGTGATGGACTACTGCACCAACAGTTTTAATGCATGCAATTTACTTTTGCAATATTCCGCTGATAGAAGCCAGAACATAACACTTAGTAGTCTTATCAGCATTCTGCTATCGGTCATGTTGTTAGACTTCCTCAGAATTTTAAATTCCACTAGGATGTGTAGGCTCATTTTCCATTAATACCTATACAGTTCGTTCATATTGAAGAACAATGTCGCGAAATGTTAGAAATTTTACAATGTTTTTTAAAATCATCATGGATTGTCCAAACTTTTAATGACGTTTTTATAAATGTCGCAAAATGTCAATGTTTTCTGTGACGTTTTACATAAAACGTCGCAGAAACCTTTTGCCTACACCACATTTCATGAAGCTTTTTGTGACGTTTTTTCAAACATCGCAGAATACATTCTGTAATATTTTTAGACATTCTATGACGTTTTAAAAACATCACAAAATGCCTTGTTTTCTTGTAGTGCTATTTAACTTTGAAAATGTTGAAAGTGAAATGGTTCCCATAAGTTCAACCTGCGTAATCTTTGTGGATAAGAAACTAGGCATAACATTAGGGAAAAAAATCTAATGTTTCATGATAAAAGCAAGCATACTGACACAATATTTCATTTTATTAAAGAAAGTACCATTCAAAAGGAAGTACAAATCTAGAAACCCCAACATCACATTGTTGATATATTTATCAAGTTGTCGAAATATGAAGCCTCACAAGATTGAAGAAAAAGCCTGAAATAATCAGAATTCAAGTTCAATGAGAAATGTTAGGTATTACTCTTGAATTAAATATTAATAATTATTGAAACAGTTGAAAATTATTTTGAATTTCCTTAAATTTTAATTATTTATTAGTTATGCATATAAAGAGTTGTTTAGTTTAACATATGCACAATATAATAGTACTAAGTTATGTTTTCATGAATGTATATAACTTTGTTATTTCATACAAAGATGCATAAACCACTTTAAGCTTGAAACCTTTCCTCTTTTTCTATACCTAACAAACAAGAGTTATTTGGGTTACGGAACGAGCGTTGGATTATTATCCATATGTCAACTTCGGGTGTAACAAATATATGTATGGATGTATTTGTAAGAATACACATTATATTTATTTGCATTACATACAACAAGCGGCAACCTAGCTATAGTTAGTTGCCAGGTTTACATTCATGAACACAAGTGGAACAAATCAAAACTTCACTCACATAAAGCGGAGCAAACAAAAACAACTTCACAGTCACACAAGTTAATTGAAAGC
>JANSVA010000004.1:34264980-34283829 GCA_025504915.1 Erythroxylum reticulatum
AATTATATGTTATAAAATCATAAAGTGTTACTTATCAAATTAAGAATCATAACATTTTAAGATATAATGTTACCGTAAATAGGTGTTTTATAACATATTGTTAAAAGTGTTACTGTCTAGTGTTGCTATATGTCATTTTTGTTGTAGTGCCTTCAAGCATTTCTTATTGAATTCAAATTTCACATCCTTCTCCAAGAGAATGCAAAGGAGTTTAGTGATCTTGGAGAAGTTTATGATGTCCGATAAAACCCCGCATGTCTAAGGAAACTACGGATACCTTTTACATTTGTTGGTGGAGGAAGCTTTTCAATATTTGTTGTTTTGGCTCAGTCCACTTTAATACTATGGGCAGATACTTTGTGACCCAACACAATTCCTTCCCTCACCATAAAATGACATTTCTCTCAATTAAGCACCAAATTGGTATCCTGTCATCTTTTCAACACTAGAGACAGATTATGTAAGCATTTATCAAATGAATCATCAAAAATAGAAAAATTATCCACAAAGACTTCCATGAAATTGTCAACCATATTAGAAAAGATAGCCATCATGCAACGCTAAAATGTAGTAGGAGCATTGCAAAGAATAAAAAGCATGCACCTAAAGGCAAATGTGCTAAAAGGACAAGTGAATTTGGTCTTTTCTTAATCTTCAAATGCTATGGCTATTTGGTTATATCCCGAGTACCCATCTAAAAATAGTAAAATGCATATCCAGCAAGTCTATCTAACATCTGATCTATGAATGGAAAAGGAAAATGATCTTTCCTAGTGGCTTTGTTCAACTTCCTATAATTCATACAAACCCTCCATCCAGTGATTGTCCTAGTGGAAATAGTCTCATTGTTATCATCTTTAAATAAAGTGAATCCACCTCTTTTAGGAACAACCTGAGTAGGACTAACCCATGAACTATTAGAAATTGGGTAAATTATTCCAACCTTAAGCCACTTCTGAATTTCATTCCTAACCACTTCCTTCATTGCTAGGTTCAATCTTCATTGGGGTTCAATGTTAAGGGTGAATGAGTCCTCCATAAGAATTTTATGCATTACAAGAAAAAGACTAATTTCCTTAATGTCTGAAATTAACCAACCTAATGCATTTTTTAACTCCCTTAACACCCTAAGTAGTTTTTCTTCTTCTAAAGGAGTCAATGAAGATGAAACAATGCCAGGAAAAGTTTGATTAGCACCCAAGAGTGCATATTTCAAATTTTCAAGCAAGGGTTTCAAATTAATCGATGGGTGAACATCTTTCACATCAACAACAACATCATCATTAGTCACAAAAAACAAAGGCTTAGTTTGACAAAAATTTTGCAAGCATTTAAAAGAATCCAATGCCATCATAAAGCAAGTATCCTCATCATCCATAACATCTTTTCTAAACATGCCTTCCAAACATGTAAATAATGAGTCTTTAGATATAAGGGAAGGAAAAGATGTTACCATATAAGAGGATGTGACATCCACTCGATTGTAAATCGGTGTATCACTTGGATGTTTGAGCGATCTGTATATGTTGAACCTCACCTTCTCGCCATTTACATGCAATGTTAGTTCCCCTTATTGCACATCAATCAATGCACCTTTGGTAGCCAAGAATGGTCACCCAAGTATGATCGGTATCTCCTTATCTTCTTCCATGTTAAGCACCATAAAGTCTACAGGGAGAATGAATTTGTCTACACGAACAAGAACATCTTCTATAATACCTTGAGGATAAGTGAGGGGATGGTTGGCTAGGTAGAGGCAAATTGTCGATGGTTTGACTTCCCCTAATCCCAGCTTTTGGAAGATGGAAAGAGGCATGAGATTTATGCTTGCCCCTAAATCGCAAAGCACTTTACCAAAATATGTGTTGCTGATCTCACATGGAATTGTGAAGCTTCTCGGATCTTTCAATTTCTACAATAACTTTCTTTGCAATACTGCACTACACTCCTCGGTCATCAATACCGTCTTATAGTCTCCAAATCTCCTCTTTTTGGTAACAATGTCCTTGATGAATTTTGTATAATTCGGTAATTGCTCAATAGCCTCAATCAAAGGAATGTTGATCTCAAGTTTCTTAAAGACTTCAAGGAAATTTGCGAATTGATTATTGATTTTCTTCCATTGAAATCTTTGAGGATATGGTAGCTTAGGGATATTTTTTTTTGGAGTTTCCCTTTTAGTTTCTTCTTTGAGTTAACTTTCTTCTCAACTTATGTAGGTCCACTTGTTTCTTCACAAGTATTCTTTCTTTCATTATCATTGGATTGAGTGGAGCTCTTTTCTTTAGGTTTCACCTCTTCCAATTTTTTCCACTTCAAAGAGTGATAGCGTTGTACTGCTCTTTGATGCAATCATATTTTTATATATTTTTAGTACCTTATATTTAGTATCTTGCTTGTTTTTATAGCTATTTATGTCCTATTTATCATGTTTTATAATTATTAGAGCTATAGACACATAAAATACAAAAAGTCTTTAATAGATTGAAATTAACACTATTTTTCAATTTCTGGCAAATTTGAACTTTGGACATTTGAGAATTTTTATCTCGGGATTGGTGCATAAGAAAATTCTAAGATTTGGCACGCATAATCTTGACTCATTGAAGAATTTTTGCACCAAGTTTCAGAAATTTTGGAGCTATCATTTGAGAGAAGAAAATTTTTGAAGATTGATGTAAAGTTGGAGATGCTTAGTTTGAGCTCTTGTGCTTCAAAAATTCATATTTGAAGATCCAACCATTGGATTTCTGCGATCTAAAGCTCAAATTGAAGCTAACTAAATGATATTTCTGATAACCAATTTTGAACCGTCCAAGTTCTATATTTTAATTTTTTTATGGTTAGTCGAAGTTGGTCTAGAAATGAGCCAGCATAACCAGTTTGAGAATGATTAGAGTTTGGGACCAGATTGGATGGCTTGTAGCGACAAACCAGTCCATAGATGACTTAAAAAGAGATCCATCTCGATGTAAAGCAAGCCCAAAAGAAATCCAAGAGCAGCTTAACCCATGAAGAAGCTCGAAACAGGTTCAAATATAAGTCTGAAGTTCAGGAACGTATACATGTATAAAAGGAGGCTTCCATAACATACGTTACGAAGACAAGTCCTATTCCAAGTCTGATTTTGAGGAGAGACACGTCTCCTTTGTTTTATGATTGGCATGAATAACCTTTTCTCTAGTTTTTTTTCTTTCTTTAGCGATAAAACCCTAATTCTCTTCTTCTTCTTTTTTCTTCTCTTTAGCCAAATATTATGAACAAGATTTTTGAATTGGCTTTAATTCTGGACATGAACTAAGTTTTCTCTTCAATTGTGGAGGTTAGTAGCTAATTCTTATAGGTTGATTTTATGAGAATTTGTGCTTAAATCTTACTATTTTATGGTTGAATTTATGCGCTTATGAACAGTACTTGATTGTCAAAATATGTTGGGTATTTTTGAAGTCTAGAATTTAATTTATCTTGCATGATTTGTTTTTCAATTAATTGAATTAGTTGTTAGTCATCAATTTGATTAAATAAGTGTCGTTAATCTATTAAAGTTTGAAGGTATATGTAGAATTTTAATAGGTTAGTTCTTGAGCATAGAATTATTTAATGTATGTTAGTCATCTTTGAATAATTTTAGGTTCATCAAAGCCATTTAATCTTAATGCTTTCATGTTTATGTTATTTATGTTAGTTTTGAATTGATGCTTGCATGAAAAGGATTTGCATTAGATGTTATTCATGGATGCAAAGAATATTATATGGTGAATCCGAATTTTGATCATAAATTGGTTGGAAAAATCTTTGGTTTCAATGATTAAAATCAACCTAGGGAATTAGTAAACGCCTTTGCAATTGATCTCTAATTAATCTAAATTTTTATCAAACTTTTCTTGCAAAATTTCTTCTTAGAAAATTTCGACACTTTCTCAAATTTTTTGTTTTTAATTCGTGATTCTTCTTTCTTTTCTTGTTAATTTGACGTAAGCAAACTCCCTATAATTCGACCGCATCATATAGTTTGGTACTAGTTTCTTGCATGATAATTAATTACATAGTGCATGCATATAAGACATTTGCATGCTAGCTTGCATACCTGTCACATAATTCACCTTTCACCTTCTCTGATCTGCACATATTTAGGATCATAGTATTTAGACTAGACATACATCTTTTACATCATAAAACACATATCTCTGCTTCATCTTCTTTTCCATCCTTTTCATGCGTGAAATTGGTCTGCACTAAAGGGTAGTTTGCGTTCTAAAACTTTAACTAGGTCACATATTCAGTTAGCATAAAATCATAACATAGCACTTGTCCTTCTCTTCTTCTTTTTATGTCAAATACATATGCAAACTTAAGATTAATTTAATTAATTCATCTTAAATTAGCTGCCGCATATAGACAATATTTCTAGCATTCATACATATTAGTTAATCATACTAGGTCTTGTGTGTCACATGCATCTAGCATCTTAGGAATAAAATATTGCATTTGTTCATCTTAGTTATAATTTGCATTTAATTTTTCTTTTCCCTTAGCATATACACACTTACCTTTGATTGAAAGTTAGATTTCTTCCTTGTGTCTTGATCTCTGTGGGACGGTACCTTTACTCATCTATACTTCATATTAATTTAAGTAGGGGATTGAATTTGTAGGCTAATGACAACCTACCAAATTTTTGGTGCCGTTGCCAGGGATCAAAGACTTGAGTTTAGCTTTCTTTTATAGCTAACATGTTATTTTTCTTTCTTTTTATGATTTGATGCATTTAACCTTTTGTTTTGAAGGCTGTATATCCCAATCATCCAGTCATAAACTCTCAAATAAAAAACAAGCCAAGTTAGACCACTTTTAAACCGAATAATTGATCAATTCCAATCGAACACCTGTTCAAACACCGTTGCACGATCTCATCATCGTTGAGCAGTGCCAAACCTTCAACCCACTCTTCCAATCCAACTTTTAGGAGGAGTTATCTTTTACACATGCACAGCCCACCAATTCATCATCGTCTGGTGTCTACGAGGACCCCAATGCTTCTAGTTCATCTTCATCTCCTATTCCCAACAATACTCGCACGTGCCACTCCCAAGAAGACATGGCAATTGCATAACCAAAGACTTTAAATGTGGTTTTATCCATTTACTTCCTTGTTTTAATGGTCTTGTAGGGGAAGATCCACATGCTCATCTTAATAAGTTCCACATGATCTATAATGAAATGAAGCCGAATGGTGTGAAGGAGGAGTATGTCAAGCTGAAGGCTTTTCCTTTCTCTTTGAAGGGGGTAGCTAAGGGATGGTTGTTCTCAATCCCATCTACCTCAATTAGGACATGGAATGATCTTAAGAGAATTGTCTTGGAGAAGTACTTCCCAGCTTTAAGAGCTGCCAACGTAAGGAAGGAGATATGTGGGATAAGACAAGCTCATGGTGAATCATTGTCTGAGTATTGGGAAAGGTTCGAGAAGCTCTACAACTAATGTCCCCACCACTAAATTTTTGACCAGTTACTTATCCAATATTTCTACTAAAGGTTAACACCCCAAGATTGGACTATTGTTGATGCAGCTAGTGGTGGGGCGTTGGTGAACAAAACACCCAAGGTAGCTCGACACTTGATCTCTAATATAGCTGCAAATTCTAAGCAATTTGGCACTCGAGCTGATTATAGACACGTGAATGAGGTAAGTGTTTTTAAATTAGAAACAAGGTTAATAAGCTTACTTCTATGATGCGATCTTTCATGAGTGGTGATATGCAAGCTATTATTTATTCTGTATGTTCCATGCATGGTCATAATGCTAATATATGTCATACTATGCAAGATGATACTAATGACCACGTGAATGCAGTTGGTGGTACTTTTAATGCTAATCTATAAAGAAAATATGATCTCTACTCTTAGACTTACAATATGGGATGGAGAGATCACCCTAACCTTCGTTATGGGAATCCTCAGTAACCACCCATACAAAATGGAGCAAGAGCACCCAATTCCTTTGGTTTTCAACTTTAGCCGAATATTCCTAAACCCATGCCACCACCTTCTAACGCTTCTTCTTCATCTAACCCTTATTTGAATGAAGTATGGATATGATAAAACTATGGCATCTAACCCTTTGTCTATGCAGCAAAATTTCATGTCTTTTCAATAGGACTATAAATCTTTTTAGCAAGAGACAAGGTTTGGCATTCGAAGCCTTGTAAGGCAAGTGGGGCAGTTGGCATCAAACCTTGGCAAGATGGAGGCCCCAAATTCAAGTAAATTGCCATCCTAAGGGGTTCCAAGAAAGGAAAGTGCTTTCACATTGAAGCTAAGGAGTGGTAAGGAAATTGGAGATAATTCAATTGATTTGGATGAGGAGGATGAGTTGGAGGATGAAAATATTACTAGAGAATTGGTGGCACCACCCTCTAATTTAAAAGGTGTTGAACCTTCTTCTCAACCCAAACAACCTTATTCTTCATCTAAGGTATCTCTTAACCTTGTGGATTCCAATTTTAAGCTAACTCCACCTTTTCCCTTAAGTTCTAATACGCAAAAGAAGGAGGATAAGGAGAAAGAGATCTCGGAGTTGTTTAAAAAGGTGGAAATTAACATACCTTTATTGGAGCCAATAATACATGCGCCCAATTTTGCAAAATTTCTTAAAGAGATGTGCACTACCAAGAGAGACAACAAGGTCAAAAATGGCGACATAGTTAGCTTAGGTGAGAATGTAAGCACTATTTTCCAAAAGAAATTACCTATTAAGCAAGAAGACCTAGGTCCATTTTCTATACCACGTGTAATTGGAAATATGTGCTTTGCTAAGGCTATGTGTGACTTAGGAGCTTCAATTAGTGTGATTCTGAAATCCATTTTTGATTCTCTTAGTGTTGGTTCTTTGAAAAGCACCTCTGTTATCATTCAACTTGCTAATAGGTCTTTTGTATATCTATTGGGTTTATTGGAAGATGTGTTAGTAAAAGTTGGTAGCTTGGTTTTCCCTTGTGATTTCTATATCATTGAGACCTTTGATGATCACCCTCACACACCTTCACCTCTCTTGTTAAGGAGACCATTTTTAAGGACTGCCAAGACTGTGATTAACTGTGATTAACTGTGATGATTGAACTTTATCTATAAGAATTGATGATGAGTGTGTCTTGTTTAATTTTAATGAGGCAATGAAATATAATGATGATGTGCATAATTTACATAACTTGGATATCACTGATATGTTGGTGGATGAGTTTTATGCTTTTGGTGAAGATGATGGCATGAATTTAACTCTCATGTGTTCTTTCTTTTCCTCTTATAATGCTAACACCAACGGTGCTCTAATTTTTGAACCTTATGTGATTGATGCTATTATGGCAGTGTAGTCTACTTATAGGGTGCCAAAAATAGATATGTTGTTTAATTACCTCTTTTCTAAAAGAAAATCTTACCTTCTGTGTTGCATGCTCCTAAGTTAGAATTGAAACATTTGCCTGATCATTTGAAGTATGACTTTCCTAGATCTAATGATACTCTTCTAGTGATTATTGCAAAGAATCTAACGGATGCATAGAAGGAGAGATTGTTGCGAGTCTTAAAGGACCACAAGACTGCCATTGGATGGACTTTAGTTGACATTAAGGGGATTAGTCGTTCTATGTGTATGGATCACATACTTTTAAAGGATAATTCCAAGACTTCAAGGGAGACACAGAGATGGTTTAATCCACCCATGATGGAGGTGGTGAAGGCCGAAATTTTGAAGCTCTTAGATGCAGGTGTCATATACTCTATTTCTGATAGCAAGTGGGTGAGTCCTATCTATGTGGTTCCTAAAAAGACAGGCATTACTATGGTAAAGAATGCTGAGAATGAGTTGGTGCCCACACATGTGCAAAATGGTTGGCGAATGTTTATTGATTATAGGAAGCTGAACTTAGTAACAAAGAAAGACCATTTTCCTTTGCCTTCATAGACCAAATGCTTGAACGCCTTACAAGTAAGTCCTTTTATTGCTTCCTTAATGGCTATAGTGGTTATAATAAAATTATTATTGCCCCTAAGGATCATGAAAAGACTAACTTTACCTGTCCATTTGATACATATGCTTATAGGAGAATGCCTTTTGGTTTATGCAATGCATCTGCTACTTTTCAAAGATGTATGATGAGCATATTTTCTGATTATGTTGAGAGGATCATTGAAGTTTTTATGGATGATTTTACTATCTATGGTGATTCCTTCGATCATTACTTAGGAAATTTGTCTCTGATCTTGAAAAGATGCATGGATACTAACCTTCTTTTGAACTATGAAAAATGTCACTTTATGGTAGAACAAGGGATTGTTTTAAGGTATGTGGTTTCTAAACGTTGCTTAGAAGTTGATAAGGCTAAGATAGATATTATCTTGTCCTTGCCTTATCCCTCCTCTGTGAGGGATGTACGTTCTTTTCTTAGACATGCAGGCTTTTATCGAAGGTTTATCAAGGATTTTAGCAAGGCAGTCGCACCCCTCTGCAAGTTGCTAACCAAAGATGTTAAGTTCATCATCTCCCAAGAGTGCAAGGATGTGTTTGACTTATTGAAAACAAGTTAACCACGACACCCATCATCTAACCACCTGATTACGAGTTTCCTTTTGAAATAATGTGTGATGCTAGTGACTATGATGTAGGAGCTATTCTCGGGTAGTGTGTTGGTAAAGCTTTGCATGTGATAGCTTATGCTTCTAAAACATTAGATAAGGCTCAATGCAATTACTATACAATTGAGAAGGAGTTATTTACTGTTGTGTTTGCACTTGAGAAATTTTGGTCTTACTTACTTGGTACAAAAGTTGTTGTGTTCACTGATCAAGCAGCTCTTAGGTATCTTTTGAAGAAAAAGGAGTCCAAGCTACGCCTTATCAGATGGGTTTTTGCTCTTACAAGAGTTTGACCTTGAGATTAAGGACAAGAAAGGAGCTGAAATCCTAGTTACATAGCATTTGAGCTGGCTTAATACTAAAGAAGTTGATGTCATCCCTGTCAAGGAAACCTTTCCAGATGACCAATTATATTCCATCCTCCACGCTTCTCCACAACCTTGGTATGCTAACTTAGTTAACTTGTTAGTTATTAATGAGCTACCCTTAGGTATGTCTAAATCTCAAAGAGATAAATTCTGTGTTGATGCTAAATATTATTATTGGGATAATCCATATTTGTGGAAGTTATGTGCTGACCAAATGATTAGGAGATGTGTGCCACAAGATGAGTTTAATTCCATGTTTGCTTTCTGTTATACTTATTCTTGTGGTGGTCACTTTGGTGCAAAACGCACAACTCATAAGGTGCTTGAATGTGGTTTCTTTTAGCCTTTATTATTTAGAGATGCATTCCACTTCTATAAATCAAGTGAAAGATGTCAAAGAACTGGTAATATTACCCAACGTGATCAGATTCCGCGAACTAACTTAATTTTTAGTGAAATATTTAATGTTTGGGGTATTGATTTCATGGGTCCTTTTCCTTCTTTTTATAGCTATCTTTATATCTTGCTTGCTGTGGACTATATATCTAAATGGATTGAGGCTATTCCAACTAAAATTGATGATGCTAAGATTGTTGTTGGATTTGTTAAGGCTAACATCTTTGACATTTTTGGCATTCCTAAAGCAATAATCAGTGATAGGAGATTCACTTTTGCAACCAATCCTTTGAGGCCATGTTGAAGAAGTACCATGTTTTTCACAGAACTAGAACAGTGTACTATCCTCAAACAAGTGGCCAACCTAAAGTTTGTAGTGAGATCAAGTCTATCTTGGAGAAAACAGTGCAAACTAACCATAAGGATTGGAGTCTTAGATTAGGAGATGCATTATGGGCTTATTAGGCAGCTTACAAGAGCCCTTTAGGGATGTCACCCTTTAGGATGGTTTATGGGAAAGCATGTCACCATTTAGTAGAACTTGAGCACAAAGCATTTTGGGCTATTAAGCAATGCAACTTAAACTATGACAAGGCTGGAAATTTTAGGAAGTTGCAATGGCAAGACTTAGAGGAGTTAAGGAATGATGCCTATGAGAACATGAGGATTTACAAGGAAAAGTCGAAGGCAGTCTAAGACAAAATAATTAGTAGGAAGGAGTTTCATGTGGGTCAAAAAGTTCTTCTCTACCAATCACGTTTTTTCCTCTTGCTTCGATCTCGTTGGATTGGACCTTTTATTGTTACCTATGTTTTTTATTATGGTGCAGTTGAAATCGAGGACATAAATACCATAAGAGGTTCATAGTCAATGGCCATAAGTTAAAACCTTTTTATAAAGGTTTTCAATCTCATGTGGAGGAGATGCACTTTGCTGAGCCTATCTATGAGGAGTGATAAGCATGCACGTTACGTCGAGCCAACGACGTTAAACAAAAGCGTTGAATGGGAAGCAACCCATCATCCAAAAAAAAAAGATTTGCTTTCTCTTTCCTTTACTTTTTCTTTTCAATTTTTTGTGTGTTTTTTAATCTTCTCTTCATGTTTTAATTTAAACATTGAGGACAATGTTGTGTTTAAGTGTGGGGGAAGGATTTAGGTTAAAATTTGCATGAAATTTTTGGGTTTCAGTAGGTGAATGGTTTGAATTTTTCTTAGTTTTTGTGCTTTAAAGTGCCGCACCTTTGCTCTTGCTTGAACTTGAAGATTTTCACTCGTATTTGCATGTTTTATTCCAAAAATCCATAAAAATTGAATTTTTTTTAAAAAAACACAAAAGATTTTTTGCTTTTGCACCTTAAGTGTTTAGTTTTGTCTTTTGTTGTCCCAATGATTGATAAGAATATGAGTATTATAGATGAGAGTTAATCTGTGATATTTGAATCATGAACTTGATGAATGTGCTTTTATGTAAGTTTTAAGCTTGATAGCTTTTGGATTGACCTTGAAACTACACTGTGTGACTTAATAGATGATTGTCCCATGTGAGCTTTTCAATCTTCAACACAATTCTTTGATGTGTGTTCATCCAATGCTTTGTATCTCTAGAACTTGCTTTATATCTTGTTAAGACTACACTTTTACATGCATGCATAAAGATGATAAAGGCACTTAGGATTTTAACCACTTGATCAAAAAAGGCCAACCCAAAGCATGTTAACCATTAGTGAGCCTATTTGAGCTTATTATTTGTTTTTTGCTTTACCATGTTTGGCTTAACCTTTTCTTAATTGATTTATCTTTCTAACCCTTATCATGGTTAGTAGAGCATGCTTGTTGAGTTAAACTTGTGAAGGTTGTGCATATGGGAATATCAGTGGTATATGACTTGTATTGTACTTGTTATCAATAGGGAAGGATTCGGAAAAAACAAAAAACACAAAACACAAAACACAAAACACAAAAAAACAAAAAAGTTTGAGGCCAAAAAGAGAAAAGAAAGAATAGGATTCCTCATATGCTTGATTGATAAATGTTTTGGGAATGAAAGTTCAAAGAAAAAAAAAGATATGCTTAATTGTTTGATGATATGCAGGATGTGCATATGTGTGTTATTGATTATTTGTCAGGCTCTACTCACTTTGATATTTAGCCTTTTCTTACCTTTCTTTTACCTTACCCCTACCCCAGCTAAGCTGCATCCTTGTTTAAGACCTTTTGATCTATATTACGCATCTAATACCTAGTAGTGTATTCAAGATTGAATAGCAAGCCTATGGTAAAGCATTGCATTGTTTGAATTTATGAGAGTTAAAACACATATAAGCCATAAACACTTGAGTGTTGGAGTGTACGACAATGAGAGGACATATTATTTTGATATGGTGTAGATTTCTCTAAGTCTTATGTGTTGTCTTGCTTGGATCTTACGTTTAAAGTGAGTTCATTATTTTTATGGATTAAATGTCACGGGTTCCTTCTTGTTTATAATCCTTGTATGTCTTTGATGTCATTAGGAGGTTGGGAGAAAACACTTTGACACTTAAGAATATGTTCCCTGCATTTGCATATTTATTTCTTTTTGTTTTTTCATCCATACTTAGTTTTTGCATTCTCGGTTTTCTTAGGCTTTATTTTCTGTTTTTAACCTTACTCGAGGACGAGCAAGAGCTAAGTGTGAGAGAATTTGATGCAATCATATTTTTATATATTTTTAGTACCCTATATTTAGTATCTTTCATGTGTTTTATGGCTATCTATGACCTATTTATCATGTTTTATAATTATTTGAGCTATAGACACATAAAATACAAAAAGTCTTTAATAGATTGAAATTAACACTGTTTTTCAATTTCTGGCAGATTTGAACTTTGGGCATTTGGGAATTTTTATCGCGGGATTGGTGTATACGAAAATTCTAAGATTTGGCAAGCATAATCTTGACTCATTGAAGAATTTTTTCACCAAGTTTCAGAAATTTTGGAGCTATCATTTGAGAGCAGAAAATTTTTGAAGACTGATGTAAAGTTGGAGATGCTTAGTTTGAGCTCTTGTGCTTCAAAAACTCATATCTGAAGATCCAACCATTGGACTTATGCGATCTAAATCTCAAATTGAAGCTGAGTCAATGATCTTTCTGATGACCAATTTTGAACCGTCCAAGTTCTATATTTTTTTTAATGGTTAGTCGAAGTTGGTTTAGAAATGAGCTAGCATAACCAATCCGAGAATGATCAGAGTTTGGGACCAATTTTGGATGGCTTGTAGTGACGAACGAGTCTATAGAAGACTTGAAAAGAGACCCATCTCGATGTAAAGCAAGCCCAAAAGAAATCCAAGAGTAGCTCAGCCCATGAAGAAGCTTGAAATAGGTTCAAATCTAAGTCTGAAGTGTAGGAATGTATACATATATGAAAGGAGGCTTCCATAACGTACGTTACGAAGACAAGTCCTATTCCAACTCTGATTTTAAGGTGAGACGCATCTCCTTTGTTTTATGATAGGTGCGAATAACCTTTTCTCTAGTTTTTTTTCTTTCTTTAGTGATAAAACCCTAATTCTCTTCTTCTTCTTGTTTCTTCTCTATAGCCGATTATTATACCATGGTTTTGAACAAGATTTTTAACTTTTCTTTAATTCTAAACATGAACTAAGCTTTCTCTTCAATTGTGGAGGTTAGTAGCTAATTCTTATATGTTGATTTTATGAGATTTTGTGCTTAAATCTTGCTATTTTATGGTTGAATTTATGTGCTCATGAACAGTGCTTGATTGTTGAATTATGTTGGGTATTTCTGAAGTCTAGAATTCAATTTATCTTACATGGTTTGTTTGCCAATTAATTGAATTAGTTGTTAGCATCAATTTGATTAAATAAGTGGCGTTAATCTATTAAAGTTTAAAGGTATATGTAGAATTTTAATAGTTCTTGAGCATAGAATTATTTAATGAATGTTAGCCATCTTTGAATAATTTTAGGTTTGATCAAATCCATCTAATCTTAATGCTTTCATGTTTGTGTTGTTCATATTAGTTTTGAATTGATGCTTGTATTAAAAGGTTTTGCATTAGATGTTAGTCATGGATGTAAAGAATATTATATGGTGAATCCAAATTTTGATCATAAATTAGCTAGAAAAATCTTTGGTTTCAATGATTAAAATCAACCAAGGAAATTAGTAAATGCCTTTGTAATTGATCTTTAATTAACCTGAATTCTCAAAATTTTCTTGCAAATTTTCTTCTTATAAATTTTCGACACTTTCTAAAATTTTTTGTTTTTAATTCGCGATTTCTCTTTCTTTTCTTATTAATTTGACGCAAGCAAACCCCCATAATTCGACTGCATCATATAGTTTAGTACTAGTTTCTTGTATGATAATTAATTACACAGTGCATGCATATAAGACATTTGCATGTCAGCTTGTATACCTGTCACGTAATTTACCTTTCACCTTCTCTGATCTGCACATACTTAGCATCATAATAATTAGACCAGACATGCATCTTTTACATCATAAAACATGTGTCTCTGCTTCATCTTCTTTGCCATCCTTTTCATGCGTGAAATTTGTCTGCACTAAAGGGTAGTTTGCATTCTAAATTTTTAACTAGGTCACATGTTTAGTTAACATAAAATCATAACATAGCACTTGTCCTTCTCTTCTTCTTTCTACGTCATATGCATATGCAAACTTTAGATAAATTTAATTAATTCATCTTAAATTAGCTACATCACATAGATAATGTTTCTAGCATTGATACATATTAGTTAATCATACTAGGTCTTGTGTGCCACTTGCATCTAACATCTTAGGAATAAAATATTGCATGTGTTCATCTTAGCTATAATTTGTATTTAATTTTTATTTCCCCTAGCATATACACGCTTACCTTTGATTGAAAGTTAGATTTCTTCCTTATGTCTTGATCTCTGTTGGATGATACCCTCACTCATCTATACTACATATTAATTTAAGTAGGGGATTAAATTTGTAGGCTAATGATAACCTACCACTCTCTCGAGTTAGTTTCAATATTACTAAGAAATGTCCTCTTAGTCAAATTCCTGACAACATTTGCATGTTGTCCTATTTGAACTTCTAAATCCTTTACTGAAGTCCCAATACTGGTTACTTGCATCTTTAGGTCATCCATCTCCTTCTCGTTCTTGTGGAAACGGTTCTTTATCTCAATTACAAAAGTGCTAATTATTTCTTCCAAGGAGGGTCTCCATTCTGCTGGTGCTGATCCATATCCAGGTGGGTGGAGTATGTTCCTTTGAATACCATAGTTATGTTGCTCCTTAGAGTTGTAGCCTTGACCATATCGATTTCCCATTACTTGTTAATTAAAATCCAAGTTCCTTTAGTTAACAAACTGGGCTTGTTCCAACCCCCTCATCATTGGTGTAGAATGATTAACTAGTAGCTGCCACATGCTCATTATGTCTTTCCTTTGACATGAATTTTGAAAATTGATTGGTTAGGGCTGCTAATTGAGCAGGTAACTGAGTCACTTGGTCCACTTCTAAAATTCCTCTCTTTCCATTAATTCTCTCGGAGGCCCACTAGTAGCTGTTCGAAGCCATATCTTCCAATAATGCACATATTTCTTGAGATGGTTTCCTCAGCAGAGTACCACCTGCTGCTGCATCTACAATGGTTCAAGTTTTCCATTCAACCCGTTGTAGAACATTTCAACTTGTACCCACTCTTGATGTGATGTGGACACTTTCTCAAAAGGTCTTTATACCTTTTCCAAGCTTCACGCAATGGTTCTAAGTCATACTATCTAAATGTACTAATCTCAGCTCTTAACTTCGCAACTTTACTGGGTGGGAAAATCTTAATCAAGAACTGTTGTGTCACCTCTTGCTAAGTTCACATTCTATCAGCAGAAATTGAATGAAGCCAAATCTTTGCTTTGTCCTAAAGAGAAAATGGGAATAAAGTGAGCCTAATGTCATCTTGCTTAGCCCCTTCAGTCTTGATAGTGTCATATAGTTCCTAGAAGCTTGCAAGATGATTGATACACTCATATTTTCAAATATCTTTAGGACTTAATTAAGAGTCATTTATGTTTATTTTACGTTCATTTATAGCTTGTTTATCATTTTTTACCGTTATGTAAAATGCATAAATGAAACAAATAGACTCGAGTTATACTATTTTTGGGCTTATGGCAGACATGGTCTTTACTCATTGTGGAATTTTTATCTCGAGATTGCTTTAGCCAAAAATTATAAAATTTCATACTTAAATTCTTGACTCATTGGTGGATTTTTTGGGACTAATTGCAGATTTTTCTAGGCTGGAACTCAGGAGAAAAAAATTCCCAAAGGTTGCATCAGGATCTTGTCACTATAATGACCTTTTGATGACGTTTCAATTTTGACTCAGATAGTGGAATTCAGTGATTCAAGCCTCATATTGAAGCTAACTCAAAGACAAATCTATTGATAAAATTTAAGCTCCTGAATCATCACCGTTTGGTTATTATGCATAGTTGAAATTGACCCTAGTATATTGTTAAGAATGCAGTTTAAAGTTAGTATGACTTGAGTCGATTTTCAGAGCACGTGGATGACATGGCACGACTCCACTGAATACTTAAAGATGACTAGATGTCCACCTCATCAAGCCATGCCACTTGGGATGGCTGGTTAGGCCCATGCTAAAGAGTTTTTGCCACCTCTGCAAATTCCTGTTTAGATAGGAATTTGCTTCCTTGTTTGTCTCTAAATTAGTTCAGCCACCTTATCATTGTAATTAGTATAAATTTGACTTTTGCCTTTAGGTCTAGGATCGGCCTCATCTTTATTGTTCTCTGTCATTCCTAGACAAAATCCTTCTTCTAC
This sequence comes from Erythroxylum reticulatum, assembly GCA_025504915.1. Taxonomy (NCBI): domain Eukaryota; kingdom Viridiplantae; phylum Streptophyta; class Magnoliopsida; order Malpighiales; family Erythroxylaceae; genus Erythroxylum; species Erythroxylum reticulatum. Next base: position 34,281,232 of record JANSVA010000004.1, read on the forward strand.
TTTTTCTGTTAGACACAAGTTCCTTGGACCAATTCCATTGTAATCGAATTTTACAAGGTATGTGTGGCTAAGCTTTTAATTCAATTGCAAAGGGTAGTACCCTTCGAATCAATCTTTATTTATAAGGATTTAATCTTAATCGATTATTGTGTTCGTGTATTACAAACATGTGTTTGAATTCTGGTCCTTTAATGGTTGAATTGAACTCGCAAATCTTAAAATTCAGAATTAGGGTTTATAAGGGATTTTTGGACACTATTCAATTAATTGATGCTAGTAGTTGCCAAATTGATTGATTTATAGCTAGGTTGTTGATATTAGTTATCAAATCTACCCTAAGAGAATTCTAACTTTATCTTAAACTAATGATATTAGTTGTCGCATTTTTCAAGTCAAGATCATTAAACTGACTATCGTAATGCTCGTACACGACATAGGTGGATTAGTAGTTATGAATCCTATGATTATTTTCGAAGATTTGTTTACTTAGTAGTTAAGAAGAATAAAATCAGTAAGTTCGTAATCCTTGATTATGTGCACATAACACACGAATAATTCCTCGAGTCCAATGAATGAATTAATTGGTTTAGTTGACGAAATTCTTTGCAATTGAAGTTTTCGTAATTCTGTTTTTATCCTAATCTTTAAATTTTGATTTCTGCCAAATTTTGATTTAGCATTTGTTTAAGTTTGTATTCTTTAAATTCTGACTTGCTAAGATCAACCCCCCCTCCCCCAATTTACTTATTTTTGTGCATTGGTTTGAGTTTAGTTTAGTTGACTTCGTTGAGTTTTGTTTGCGTCAAATCTTATTCTGTTCACGTCAAATTATCTTTTGATTTCTTATTTTCATTAGTTGTTTTTATCTTCTGGTTTAGTTAGTAGCTTGCATTCGATACCGAATCATTTAGATTAGAAGCATTTTAAATTTTAAATTTTTGTTTTGTTTCTATTTTTATGTATGTTTTTGTTTACTAAAATTTTGTTGACAAGTTTGACGATAGTTAGCATTCCATTATTAGATCTTCGAGGGAACGATCCCTACTCCCATATACTACTTGTTATTCGTGTAGGGTTAATTTGTAATGGTAACGACACCTTGTTAATGATCATTTGGATCCTCCATTGGTGCCTCTCTAAAATGATTGTTTGAACCAAATTGATGAGTCCCGGTAAAATATGAAAATTTTGAGCATGAACATTAAGTCTTTGGATACCGTGATAATTGTCTACCACTATGGGTTGGAAATATTCCCTAATAGGATGTTGTTGTAATTGTTCTTGTTTATTTCCATTATCTCCTCTTCTATTTCCTCCATTCAAATTAGTTGCACTAAGCCTAGCCTCCAATTGAGCTAATCTTTGAACCATTTCATCCCTCTCTCTTTGAATTCTATAAAGTTCTTTTGCTTGATTTTCTATTTTCTTTTACTAACAAATAGACTTTATTGTTCTTTCTAACTCTGGATCAAAATGTCTTTCTTGTCCTCTAGTAGTTCGGGGCATACAACCTCTTACACACAAGCTGTGCAAGAAAACAAGAATGTAAAAAGAAAAAGAAACAAATAAGTTACTCTAGAGATAAAGAAAACCAACAAGTAAATATCAAACGAGCTATAGAAGCAAACATTCAAACATTAATCCTCGACAATGGCACCAAAAACTTGTTCGTAAACTGCAAATGCACAGTAGTCAAAGTAAGTAATAAATTGGTATGAGCTGAGTTGTGTCTACAGGGATTATGAGAAAGTTCAAATCTATACTACTAAAAGTGTTTGAAATTAGGTTAGGTGAAATTTTGGAAAATTAAAAGCAATGTAAAGAATTATTAAAAACTCAAAGGAATTTCTAACTAACTACCCAATTCAATGCAACAAAAAATAACTATGAATATGACAACTCTATGCAATAACTAATTAAGAAAATAGTGCAACAATTGATTAATTAAAAGTATTAACTTCAATGAGGAATGACTTTCTCTTAAGGAATGATATTTTTGCCAACCTTAATATTAAATTAACTATCCTCCACAAATGAAAAATCCTAACCATGTGTTGGCTCCCAAATTTTTTTCTTGATGAATAAGTATGATTTACATCAATTATAAGATCTTCATGAAAGTTTGTGGAGTTAATTATTATATTGATATTATAAAGATTAAATGATATGGGTTAATTGAATTAAAGTGTTAAGGTTATAAATATGTTTAAGGGTAATTTGGCAAGGTACTTAAGGATAAAGAACATAAGGCAATAAGGAAAGATTTGAATTAAGTTAGAGTTAATATGGTGTTTAAGAAGATTAAAAGAGTTAGAAGGAAAATGAAAGAAGGGGCAAAATAGGAAGACCAAAAGAGAGGAGGCGTATTTTTGGAAGGACAAGAGAAAAATGTGATCTTTCATTTAACAGAAGGAGAAAACGTGAATTGGGGGATTCTAGAAGAAGCTAGATGCGTGGATAAGAAAGGAGAGAAGAGAGAGAAACACAAAAAAATGAAAGAGAGAAAGAAGAGAAAAGAAGCTAGGGTTTCAATTTTCTTAACTTTCAAGAGAGAGTTTGAGGTGGTTCAAGAAGAGAAAAAGGTAGAGGAAGAGAAGA
>JANSVA010000004.1:34283929-34298412 GCA_025504915.1 Erythroxylum reticulatum
GAACATGAGGATTTACAAGGAAAAGTCGAAGGCATTCCATGACAAAATGATTAGTAGGAAGGAGTTTCATGTGGGTAAAAAAGTTCTTCCATACCAATCACGTCTTTGCCTCTTCCCAGATAAGCTTCAATCTCGTTAGATTGGACTTTTTATTGTTATGCATGTTTTTGATTATGATGCAGTTGAAATCGAGGATATAAATACACACAAGAGGTTCATAGTCAATGGCCATAGGTTAAAACCTTCCTATGAAGGTTTTCAATCTCATATGGAGGAGATGCACTTTGTCGAGCCTATCTATGAGGAGTGATAAGCATGCACAGTATGTCGAGCCAACGATGTTAAATAAAAGCGTTGAATGGGAGGCAACCCATCATCCAAAAAAATCAGCTTTCTCTTTCCTTTACTTTTTCTTTTTGATTTTTGGTGTGTTTTTTTAATCTTCTCTTCATGCTTTATTTTGACCATTGAGTACAATGTTGTGTTTAAGTGTGGGGGAAAGATTTAGGTTAAATTTTGCATGAAATTTTTAGGTTTCAGTAGGTGAATGGTTCAGATTTTTCTTAGTTTTTATGCTTCAAAGTGCCGCATCTTTGCTGCTTGAACTTGAAGATTTTCACTTGTACTTGCATGTTTCATTCTAAAAACCCATAAAAATTGAATTTGTTTTGAAAAACACAAAAAGATTTTCTGTTTTTGCATGCTTTTGCACCTTAAGTGTTTAGTTTTGTCTTTTAATCTCCTAATGATTGATAAGAATATGAGTATTATAGGTGAGAGTTAATCTGTAATATTTGAATCATAAACTTGATGAATATGTTTTTGCATAAGTTTTAAGCTTGATAGTATTTAGATTGACCTTGAAACTACATTATGTTAATTTAATAGACGATTGTCCCATATGAGCTTTTGAGCCTTCAACACAATTCTTTGATGTGTGTTCATTCAATGCTTTGTATCTCTAGAAATTGATTTATATCTTATTTAGACTACACTTTTACATGCATGCATGAAGATGATGAAGGCACTTAGGATTTTAACCACTTGACCAAAAAGCCAACCCAAAGCATGTTATCCATTAGTGAGCCCATTGAGCTTATTATCTGTTCTTTGCGTTACAATGTTTAAAAGGATTCCCCATGTGCTTGATTGATAAATGTTTTGGGATTGAAAGTTCAAAGGAAAAAAGGAGATGTGTTTAATTGTTTGATGATATGCATCATGTGCACATGTGTGTTATTGATTATCTGTTATGCTCTACTCACTTTGATACTTAGCCTTTTCTTACTTTTTTTCACCTTACCCCTAGCCCAGCCAAGTTGTATCCTTGTTTAAGACCTTTTGATTTATGATGTGCATGTAATACTTAGTAATGCATTCAAGATTGAAGAGCAACCCTATGGTAGAGCATTGCATTGTTTGAATTTATGAGAGTTAAGACACATATGAGCCACAAACATTTGAGTGTTGGAGTGTATGACAATGAGAGGACTTATTTTTTTGATATGGTGTAGATTTCCTCTAAGTCTATTGCGCTGCCTTGCTTGGCTCTTACATTTAAAGTGAGTTCATTATTTTTATGGATTAAACGTCATGGGTTCCTTCAAACTTTAACACTTAAGAAAATGTTCCCTTCATTTGCATATTTATTTCTTTTTATTTTTTCATCCATACTTAGTTTCTGCATTCTCGGTTTTCTTAGGCTTTCAAAATTTATGTTTTTAACCTTACTCGAGGACGAGCAAGAGCTAAGTGTGGGGGAATTTGATGCAATAATATTTTTATATATTTTTAGTACCTTATATTTAGTATCTTGCATGTGTTTTATGGCTATCTATGGCCTATTTATCATGTTTTATAATTATTAGAGCTTTAGACACATAAAATACAAAAAGTCCTTAATAGGTTGAAATTAACACTATTTTTCGGTTTGTGGCATATTTGAACTTTGGACCCTTGGGAATTTTTATCTAGAGATTGGTGCATTAGAAAATTGTAAGATTTTTCAATAATAATCTTGACTTATTGAAGAATGTTTCCACCAAGTTTCAGAATTTTTGGAGTTGTCATTTGAGAGAAGTAAAATTTTGAAGACTGATGTAAAATTGGAGACATACAGTTTGACCTCTTGTGCTTCAAAAATTCATATATGAAGATCCAACTATTGGATTTCTGCGACCCAAAGCTCACATTGAAGTTGAATCAATGATCTTTTTGATGACCAATGTTGAACCGTCCAAGTTCTATATTTTACTTTTTATGGTTTGTCAAATTGGTCTAGAAATGAGACAGCATAACTAGTTTGAGAATGATCAGAGTTTGGGGCCAATTTTGGATGGCTTGTAGCAACGAACCAGTCCATAGACGACTTGAAAAGAGACCCATCTCTATGTAGAGCAAGCCCAAAAGAAATCTAAGAGCAACTCAGAACATGAAGAAGCCCAAAACAGGCTCAAATCTAAGTCTTAAGTGCAGGAACGTGTACAGCTATATAGGGAGGCTTCCACAACGCAAATTACGAAGGCAAATCATATTCTAAGTCTGCTTGTTTTTTAGGGGAGACTAGACATACTCTAGCTAGTATAAATAGGGTCCCTTAGAATAAAATAAGGAACACACGTCTCCTTTGTTTTTTAGGGGAGACTAGACATCCTCTAGCTAGTATAAATAGGGTCCCTTAGAATAAAATAAGGAACACACGTCTCCTTTGTTTTCTAATGGGCATAAATAACGTTTTCTTCTTTGTCGTTTTTTCTCTTTAGGTAAAAACCCTAATTTTCTTTTCTTTTCTTCATCTTTTTCTCTATAGCCAAAACTTGCACCATATTTTTAAACAATATTTTTGACTTTGTTTCAATTTTAATCATGAACTAAGTTTTCTTTTCAATTGTGGAGGTTAGTAGCTAATTCTTATGGGTTAATTTTATGAGATTCTGTGTTTAAATCTTGATGTTTTATGGTTGAATATTTGTGCTCATGGACTGCATGAATGTCGAATTATGTTAGATATTTTTGAAGTCTAGAATTCAATTTATCTTGCATGATTTGTTGGGCAATTAATTGAATTAGGTGTTAGTCATCAATTTGATTAAATAAGTGGCGTTAATCTATTAAAGTTTGAAGGTATATGTAGAATTTTAATAGGTTAGTTCTTGAGCATAGAATTATTTAATGTATGTAAGTCATCTTTGAATAAATTTAGATTCGATAAAAGCCATCTAATCTTAATGCTTTCATGCTTGTGTTTTTCATGTTAGTTTTGAATTGATGCTTACATGAAAAGGTTTTGATTACATGTTAGTCATGGATGCAAAGAATATTATATGGTGAATTCGAACTTTGATCATAAATTGGCTAAAAAAAATCTTTGGTTTCAATGATTAAAATCAACCTAGGGAATTAGCAAATGCCTTTGCAATTGATCTTTAATTAATCTGAATTTTTATCAAACTTTTCTTGCAAATTTTCTTCTTAGAAAATTTTCGCACTTCTCAAATTTTCTGTTTTTAATTCACGATTCTTCTTTCTCTTCTTGTTAATTTGACGCAAGCAACCCCCCTATAATTCGACTGCATCATATAGTTTAATACTAGTTTCTTAAATGATAATTAATTACATAGTGCATACATATAAGAAATTTAGATGTTATCTTGCATACCTGTCACATAATTCACCTTTCACCTTCTCTGATCTGCACATATTTAGCATCATAGCAATTAGACTAGACACGCATCTTTTACATCATAAATCACATGTCTCTGCTTCATCTTCTTTGCCATCCTTTTCATATGTGAATTTGGTCTACACTAAAGGGTAGTTTTCATTCTAAATCTTTAACTAGATCACGTGTTTAGTTAGCTTAAAATCATAACATAGCACTTATCCTTCTCTTCTTCTTTTTACGTCAAATACATATGCAAAATTTATATTAATTTAATTAATTCATCTTAAATTAGCTGTCACATATAGATAATATTTCTACCATTCATACATATTAGTTAATCATAATAGGTCTTGTGTGCCATATGCATCTAGCATCTTAGGAATAAAATATTGCATTTATTCATCTTAGCTATAATTTGCATTAAATTTTTATTTTCCCTTAGCATATACATGTTTACCTTTGATTGAAAGATAGATTTATTTCTTGTGTCTTGATCTTTATGGGACGATACCTTTACTCATCTATACTACATATTAATTTAAGTAGGGGATTAAATTTGTAGGCTAACGACAACCTACCAACCGGTTGACTAAGTCAGCCCACTTCTTACCAGTGAGAGAGAATAACTTACTAGATCAGTTGGCCCGGAGACACGTGAATGAGGTGGTGAGATTGCATAGGGTTACAGTGTCTATTATATCAGAGAGGGATCCCAAATTTAGTTCATGGTTTCGGAGGATCTTGTAGTCTGCTATAGGTACTAAGATGAACTTCATTACAACATTTCATCCTCAAACAGACCGACATAGTGGGAGGGCAATAAAGATTGTTGAGGATATGCTTAGAGCTTGTGTATTGGAGTTTCAAGGAGCTTGGGATCAGTATATGGAATTGTTAGAATTTGCATACAACAACCATTATCACAGTAGTATTAGGATGGCATTATATTAGGCACTGTATGGTAGAAAATGTCGGTCACCATTATAATGGGATAAAGAGGGCTTAAGAATGGTTGAAGGCCCAGAGTTGATACAAGATATGGTAGATAAGGTGAAGTTGATCCGAAGTCGAATTAAAACGGCCCAAAATAAACAGAAGAGTTATCTGGATCAACATCGAAGGGATATAGAGCACAGTATGGGAGATAGAGTATTTATGAGAGTGTCACCTTGGAGAGGAGTATTGAGATTCAGTAAAAGAAGACAGGCTAAGCCCTAAGTACATTAGTCCTTATAAGATCATTAAGAGAATAGGACTTTTGGCATATAAGTTGGCTTTACTGAAAGAAATGTCTCAATTGTATAATGTGTTTCATATAAGTATGCTTCGAAGATATCGATCATATCCGACATATGTGATATTGGCTTAGGAGATTAGGGTTGCTAGTAACTTAAGCTATATTGAGGAGCTGATCAAGATAGTGGGATCTCAGATCAAGCAGTTGAAGAATCGGGTCATTCCATTGGTGAAAGTCCTTTGGAGGAATCACTCAACTGAGGAAGTAACTTGAGAAACAGAGGAACATATGAGGAGGCAATATCCCCACCTATTCGATCAATCAGGTAAGAATTTCGATGATGAAATTTCTTTTAAGGAGGAGAGAGTTGTAACATCCCATTACCTGAGAGGAGCTTAAAATAGTAAATATGAAATATTACTGAGAGATTAGAAAACACATGCTCATACATAGTATGATATGCACATACACATAAATAGTGAACTTTTTGCACATGAAAATAATTGTATATGCATTCATTGATAATTTCGGTTATAATTGAATTGTGATGTGATACTAGTGAGAAATTATGAATTTATTGTATTGAAAATTTAATTGGTGAGTGTATTTGTTAATTTTGAATTTTGGTGAATTTTAGGAATCATTTATGAAATTGTTGGATATTATTATATTAGGAAAAATGCCACTTGGCAAATAAATTGATGTATGGAAAATAGAAATGAGTGTAATGATATTGAAGAAACTTGTAAGGAGATGACTTAGAAAACTTTGGAGATAACTGAAATGAAAGGATCAGAGTTAGGGAACTAGTTCAATAAGAACTAGCTAGTTAGGAAATTAGCTAAGAGCTTAAGAAGTGGACAAGTGTCCAAGTTTTAAGTTAAATTTTCTTAACCTTGAAAGATCAAGTACTGTATTTTTGTCTTCATCTTCCTCATAGCTTCTTTCTCAAATTTTCCATTTACATAGAGTTTTCTATCAAACCTTCACCTAAGTCACACCTTGATTTTATCAGTTCATTTCTACTCCCAACTTCGGTTTCCTTCCTTTTTGCCTTAAGAAAAATCAAAGCTTTCCAACCTCTACAACAGTGTACGTGAATCGCATGGAAACTAGGGATTCTTGAACTTTTACAGATTTTAGAGCAATATCAAGTAAGTATTATGTAAATCCTATAGAGTTGGGGTTTTATGAAACAAAAATGGTGAATTATTTGTCATTGCATGATCATGAAAAAATGGTCATTTTTCATGAACAATGTGGGTTTAAGATATGAAATTTTTTATGTGAGTTTTTCAAATATTTCATGATCTAGATGTCTTAAGATAGTGTAGAAATGATTTATAAGTTGAAAGATCATAGGAAACATGTATGATTAAGTGTAGAAAAATTTGGAGAGAAGAACAACTAAATGCTCTGTTTATGGTTATGTATTCATTGTATACATGAGTTTACAGTGTTTTTAGAGATGAATAAAAGAATAAATTTAGAGTTAAAGAATAGTTGTACGATGATGTTTGGAGATAAGAAAGATTGTTTAAAATGAAAATATAGGAAAATGCTAGTGAAGAAAGTGCAAAGAATGGTGAAATGGGTGAATGACATTTCTTTTGTCCTTAATGATTCTGTTTAAGCTTGGATTTTGGATTTTGTTTATGAATGATTTTACTTGAATGGGTGGTTAAGATGAATTGAACGGAAATGGAGTAGAAAGAGTAGAAATGAGTTTGAAGTGTCGAATTTAGTGAAAGAAGATAGGCTAGAGAAGTTGGTTTAGAATAAAAGAAAGAAAAGAGAAAAGGGGTAAAAATTTAATCTGAAACTTCCATAATTAAAATGTATTGATCTAGGAAGCTTTTAACAAAATTGTCTTCATGAAAGTTGTATATCTTTCTTTTATCTTTTTAATGATATAAAGTTTGAAATTTTTGGATTTTTGAATTGAAAGTTATGGAGGTTATAAGTGAGTGAGTGCGACTAGAAAGTTGCGATTGTGCTTTGCAAGTTGATAGCCAACTTGCGATCGTGCTTACGCACGATTATGACTTTTGAGGTTACAGGCCAACGCAACATCCTTCGATCTTTCAACTGTATCTCCTTAGTTTGATCTATAAATGACATGAGACTTAAACCATTAGACTCTTAACACACTAATCTACATTCCAAAAAATATCTTATCCATATGAAATCATTTGGGAGAGATCGGGTGAAAAACATGGGACAGGTCTGGTTGAGTGTGCACAGGCGTGAGGCCCTCACATCATTGACTTTTCTTCCTCACACTCCTGACTTTTTTTCCTCACACCCACGAGTCACTCACACCCATGACTTCTCTTCCTCATGCCCGTGAGTTTTTATTGCTAGACTATGGTTTTAATTATGACACTATGATACTGTGCTCTCAAATAGTTTGTGCAATTGAGAGCACTTTGCAAACTGAACAGTCTTTCTTGTTTCAACCATAACTTCTTCTCTAGACCTCCAAATGACTTGATTTGGAAAAGACTGATTGAAGGAAAGTGAGGGAATTTGTTGGAATAGTATGAACTATTATGATTTCATTGAACATGCTTGGGCATATCAGTTATATCTTATTCTGTAGTCATCAAAATGGGATGATTTATCATTTGGAGTAAACTGGAAGCATAAGGCTACATATTGAATGAAAAAATTGATTTCTAATTCAGTATCTAAGTCTTTCAATTTCTAGATGGAATTTGAGTATAGTGTACTGTTTTAAAATGAGAACAGCCCAAGAATGGTTGGGATATAACTTCAAGATTTCTGAACCAAATTGAATGATTTTAGTGTCATTAGAAACTTAAGAGATAGGAGAATTTTCCAAAAGAGAGTATTTCCAAAATACTTAAATTTCATTGTCTAAATGATCAAAAATAGTGGACCCAAAATTCAGTTTCTGGAAAAATCTGAAAGTGATTCAATGAATTATGAATTATGATATTTTAATGGTTTTATTGAGGTATAAACCTAAGTATAAATTATACTTAGGTGAGTTTTGAGATAGGATTGATTATATGATGAGGATAACAAAAAAATAGTAGGGATTGTCATGAACACACATTGTACATATTTCATTACATACATATGCATTATTAAACACTTATAATTATGAAAATTGTGATATATGTGTATATTATTAGAATATCAACCTCTAGACATTGCCAGAACTTCCAGGCATTAGCTTCAGAAGTGACTTGTGAGTAATCTAGACGGTCTCACCCAATTACTTGTTTGCTTTATATTATGTTTGAATTATTGACTGAATGTGAATTGATTGTGTTAATTCCGGACAATGAAGGTCTGACAATTCTGGTGTATGAATGAGTTATTGAAGTGCTCCTTGTATGCGAATGTGATGAAATAAATGTTGCTCAACAATTATGTTGAATGTCGGACTAAGGTTCGATGATAAATGTGATCTGAATGTGAATGTGCAATTATGTGATTGACTGAACATATGTTATATGAAACATTCAATACATGAATGCATGTAAGATAAAGGAAGTTGTGACTGGAATCACCAGGATAAAGAGCTTAAAGCTCGAATTATGATTAGAGCCTTAGGCTCGATTGTGAATGTACCCAGTATCCACTAAGGGATATGGGACATTATGTGACACATATCCATTAAGGGATATGAACTAGTAAAAAGGCACTAGGTCACAACGTTAAAAACAAATGAAAGTGAGTCTCACGTGCATTACATTTATACTTGATATGTGTATTGTATATCAATGAAAGGATTATGATGATTGTTCTAAAGTGAAATGTGATATTTTATGCATATGCAAAGATGTGAATAATATGTTACATGTATTTATGTGATGTATGAATTGAGTAAACCATCGATGATGGTTACCTCGTTGAGTTCGCAAAACTCATCAAAATTGCAATGTTGATTTTTGAGGATCAAGGGATGACTTTAGCTACTGAGGGACACTTTTACTTTTGGGAACAAGAAGAAATGGCTCAAAGGTCGGTCAGCTGATATGGATAAATTAGATAAATTTTGTGTATTTTCCTTTTTCATGTAGAACATTTTTGTATTAGGCTATAATGCCGTGTTGGTATGGATGTTGAAAGATACATAGCAGATATTCGGTTTTTATGAAATGAAATGAGAAAAATTTGTATTTTAAAATCTTATGGCTTTCTTGATGGTGTTTCATAAGAGAATAAAGATAGATGATGCCATGTTAAACGAATGTTGTGATTGAACATAACGAGCCATTATCATAGGTTAAGTACTAAAATGTCCTCCGGGTGACCCGGTGTGTACCCTACAGTAAGGGGTGCTACATTTTTTAACAAAGTTTCAGTTTCTACAAGTGCTAGAAATTTTTAGTTCATATGCATAAGTTTCAGTTTTTGCGAAAAACAAGTGTAGATTTTTGTTTTCTTTTGGACAAAAATGGACAAAAATTTGGTTTTATGAAAATGAAAATTTTTGTTGGAAAAAAAAGCCATTACACACTTTTTACTGAATGGGCCAGACCAAGTGAGCAAAGAGTTCAAAGTAGAGGATCCAAGTCCAAAAAGAAATTGTTGGGCCTAAAAGCCTTGTAATTTTATTTATGTTCCTAGGATGGACAATCAAAAGTGGCTTAATTAGTTCATGAGATGAATGTAAAAATGAATGCAATGAATATGTGATATTATGTGATTACATGCCATTTAGAAAATTGCAACCCTAGGCTTTGCCATGCATTCATTATGTATGAGATATATAATGAAACAATATAGGATGTTAATAAAAAGCATCTAGATAAGAGGGTATCCATTAAAACTTAAAGTCTAAAAAGATTAAGTGGGAGAGGATGCTTATATGAGAGTCTACGTTCTCCATATAATGGCCCATTTGTATGTGGTGAAGTTATACTCCCCACTAGAGGGCTTGAATTCTAGGTCTTGCATGGTTTGGGTCTCTTTAAGGATAAGTCCACTCATTGGTAACAAGTGTGACCTCCTACCGAGGCATGGTTTGTAAGTACCGTTAGTGGATTAATCAAATGGTTAACACTCAATATATTTTATTAATAACCTTTCAGCCCTAGCTTTGTTGGTAAAAGTATGGACCAAATCATGACGCTTCTAAAAAAGTTAGGCATGAAGATGCTTGGTAGTTTTTTTAGTAGGAGGGTCCCAGTTTTTTTTAGTGAATAAGATGACCCACTGTGACTTAGTTCGTTATAGATAAGAAAAAGAACTGTCGTATAAATTTTAAATTTATAAATAAGAAAAAGAACTATCGCATAAAGTTTTAAAATTTTTAAGTTTTGTTAAATCTATCATCATGCATACATGCATCATGATTTTATGCAAAGTTCCAATATTATTGACTAGCATGCTTATGTTTTAATAATTTATATTTTTAGATATAATTAGCCACAATATGGATCCACTCACTTTGCTCTTGACTAATAACAAATTGAAAAATGGAGAGAATTTTAATTAATAGAGACGTAACCTTGAAATTATTCTTTAATATGAACGAATTTCATAGGGATTAACAGACAATGAGCCTGCAGCTCTGGGTGGCAATTCAACTTCTGAGCAAGTTCAACAATATGAGCGATGTCAGAATGCTGATAAGAGTATTAAATGTTATATTCTAGCTTCTATCAGTGGAATGTTGCAAAAGCAAATTGAATGCATGAAAACTACTAGTGAAATGGTCCATCACCTACATGAGATGTTTGGTGTGAGGACCAGGTCTACAAGAGTGAAAGCTATTCAAATGTGTCATAATAGCAGACAAAAACCTAGGGAACCAGTGCAGGATTACATGCTGAAGGTAATCTCTATAGTTACTAAGGTTGAGATACTTGGGGAAGATATGGATGCGGACACGCAGATGATTATGATCTTCAATACCTTAAACTCATCTTTTTAGTAGTTTAAGTTAGAATATGAGCTTAACAGCAAGGATTACGCTTTGAGTAAGTTGATGAATACCCTCTAGAGTACGGAGGAGATATTAAATGTCAAGGTTCATAGGCTAGAAGCTAATGTAGCATCCTTTTCTAAGACCAAGGGTAAGGGTAAGCAAAAGAAGAAGGGTCTAATGAAAAAGAAGGCCCAAATAGGAGTCAAGGTCCATCCTATAAAAAAGAAGGCCAAAGCAGACACCAAGGGAAAATGTTTCCAATGTGGTGAGTAGGGTCAATGGAAACGAAACTGTGCAGTTTACCTTGAGTCCCTTAAAAGCAAACAAGGTATAGGTTTCCTAAGTTTGTTAGGAACTAGAAATGTGACAGATTCTGATTCTTGAATATTAGATTCAGGAGCCACTAACCATGTTTAGAATTCTTTGCAGGGGTTCCAGCAAAGGAAAAGACTATATAAAGGCTAGTTTCAAATCAAGATAGCAGATAGATCCTATATTTCAGCAGAATCATTACATCCCAATGATTGTTAGGAACATGATTTCTGTTTTTTGTCTAATACAATATAATTATTCCTTATATTTTGAAAATGTTGTTTCAATATATGAGAATAAGGATTTTCTTTGTAATGCTATAATTAAATAAGGAATTTTCTTAATAAAACCTATGACAGGCTCACTAAACACTACAAAATTAATAAAACCAAGACAATCCAACGACTTTAACATTAATTCAAAATATCTATGGTACTTAAGATTGGTTCATATCAATCAGAAAGACTTGACGGGTTATTAAAGGATGGGATCTTTATGGGCTTGGATAATGATCAATTACCCACCAGTGAATCCTGTATTGAAGGGAAAATGACCAAGGCCTCATTTCCTTCCAAAAGAAATAGATCTAAATCTATATTGGACCTAGTACATACTGACATTGTGGGCCTATAAATATATAAGCTAAATGAGGTTATGAATATTTCATAACCTTTATAGATGATTAATCTAGACATGTTGATGCATAAGAAGAGTGAGTCCTTTGAAAAGTTCAAAGAATTCAAAGCTGAAGCTGTGAAACAACTTGGCAAGCCATTAAAACAACTTTAATCATATCAAGGTGGTGAGCACTTATTTGGAGAGTTCCAACAATATTTAATTAACAATGGAATTGTTTCCAATTTGTCAACTCCTAGAACACCTCAATAGAATGGTGTAACTGAGAGGAGAAATAGGACTCTATTAGAAATGGTAAGATCAATGATGTCCTATGCTATGCTTCCAGATTCATTCTAGGGATATGCCATACAAACAACAACTTATCTTCTTAACTTTACTCCATCGAAATCAATGCCTAAAACACATAGGAAGTTGTAGATGAGTGCCTTCATTGCGACATTTAAAGACTTGGGGTTGCCCAGTCTTCGTTCTAAGGCTTAAATCCATAAAGATGGAACTGAGGTTAGAAGTATGTTTATTTGTAAGATATCCTACGGCTAGACAAGGGTACTACTTTTATAGTCCTCAAGACAGGAAGGTATTTAAGTCAAAAAATGTGACTTTCTTGGAGGAAGAATTTGTGAGAAATCACAAAGGAAGAAGTGAAGTAGTACTAAATGAGTTAGCTATTTCATCCAGATTAAGAGTTGATTTGGATATAGCAGGATAAGATGTCGAAATGGATTTAAGAGTTGAATCAAAAGAGTAGCTTGAACATCAAATAATGCCTAGACATAGTGGGAGGGGTTATGAGACAACCAGACAGGTATCTAGGTCTAGGGGAAGGCATTATAGCTATCTCAGACTAAGAAGAAACAAATCCCATTACGTATACACAGGCTATTAATGATGTTGATGTAGAAAAATTGCTCAACGCGATGGAATCAGAAATAGATTCCATATACACCAATGAAGTATGGATCCTTGTAGATCTACCACCAAATGTAAAATCCATAGTGTAAATGGATCTACAAAAGGGAAAGAGAATTTGATGGAAAGGTAAAGACTTTTAAAGCTAGATTGGTAGATAAGGACTATACTCAATAAGAGGGTATAGACTACGAGGAGACATTTTCTTCGGTTGCCATGCTTAAGTCCACCAGAATTATTTTGGCCATAGTAGCCTATTTCAATTTTGAAATATGGCAAATGGACGTCAAGAACGCATTTCTTAAAGGGGATCTTGAGGAGATCATTTATATGGCCCAAGTAGAAGAATTCATTGAGCCAGGTAATGAGCATAAGGTATGAAAATTACAGAGGTCCATTTATGGGCTTAAGCAAGTATCTAGGTCTTGGAACATTAGGTTTTATATGTCTATCAAAAATTAGGGGTTTATACAGAACCAAGATGAGCCTTGTGTCTATAAAACGATACAAGAAGGCAAGGTTACTTTTCTAATCCTATATGTTCATGACATTATACTTATTGGGAATGATTTAGGAATTTTATCTACGGTTAAGGGATAGCTAAATAAATAGTTCTCAATGAAGGATTTAGGAGAGGCTAGCTATGTTTTAGGGATCAAACTTATAAGGGATCGTCAGAACAAAGTGATAGCCTTGTCTCAATAACCTACATTGAGAACATGCTTAATAAGTTTGTTCTAAGAGGGGTTTCACACTTACTAAATATGGAATCAAACTTTCAAAGGAGCAAACACATAAGACGTAAGAGGATGTTGAACGCATGCATAACATACCATATGCTTTGGCAATTGGAAGTTTTAATGTATGCTATGTTTTTCACTAGACCGGATATTTATTATATAGTAGGATTGGTAAGTAGATTTCAGTCCAATCTAAGAATGAAGCATTGGATTGTGGTGAAGTGCATACTGAAATATCTTCGTAGGAAGAAGAACTTAATGCTTGTTTACTTTGGAAGTAACCTTATTTTGACAAGATATATAAATTTTGATTTTCACTTAGATGTTGATTTAAGGAAATCAACTTTTGGTTCTATATTTGTTTTAGATGGTGGAGATTCTGGTTCTATATTTGTTTCTTGAGGGGAAGCCATAGTATAGAGGAGTATCAAGCAATCTTGTGTTATTGCTTCAATTATGGAGGCTGAGTATGTTGCTGCTTGTGAAGTAGCAAAACAAGCAATCTGGCGATGCAAGTTCCTGAATGATTTAGAGGTAGTTCCTGAGGCAGAAAAGGGCATTACACTTTATTGTGATAATAGTGGGGTAGTGGCTAATCCTAAAGAACTCGGAACCATAAAGCTGCCGAAGACATTGAGAGAAAGTATCATCTCATAAGGGAGATAATACAACATGGTGAGGTGAATGTGGTAAAGATTATCAAAGAGCAAAACCTTGCTGATCCATTTACGAAGACGCTATCTTAAAAGAGTTTTGAGGGTCATATAGCAAGGCTAGGAATGAGAGAAATGTCAAACTTGCTTTAGGGAAAGTGGGAGATTGTTGGATATATGTAAATATTGTACCCTGAAAAGCAAGTGTATTTACTTATAACTTAAATTTCTTCCATTTACTTTTGTAATGATTAATCAAACTAAAAAGTTTGACTTTATTTGTTTGAGCATTATATATCTAGTCATAAGGTACCAAGATTCTTTTGTAATCAATATACATATATATAGAGATGTATGGGAAACATGTATATTATTAGAATCTAAAATAATTGATTCACAGTTGAATAATCAAGTTGGTCGC
>JANSVA010000004.1:34303527-34327657 GCA_025504915.1 Erythroxylum reticulatum
ATGATGCATCTCATATTGTAAATTTGTTCTTTAAGGAAGTTATTTGACTGCATGAAATTTCAAAGACCATAATTAGTGATAGAGATGTCAAATTTTTTAGTTCTTTTTAGAAAGTGTTATGTGCAAAGTTAAGAACTAAATTGTTGTACTCAACTACTTGTCATCCACAAACAGATGGGCAAACTGAGGTTGTCAATTGTATTCTTGGTACTTTGTTGCGTGCTATGATTAGTAAAAATTTGCGTACTTAGAAAGAATGCTTGCCCGTTGTTGAATTTGTGTACAATAGAAATGTTCATACTTCTACAGGTTTTTCACCATTTTGAAACTGTGTATGGTTTTAATCCACTAACTGTTATGGATTTACTTCATTTGCCTATTAGTCAATTATATAATGTAGATGGTGAAAAGAAAGTAGATTTGCTAGACCTGTTGGCACATTGAGAAAAAGAATAAGCAATATGAATCTAGTGCAAATAAGGGAAGAAAGTCTGTTTCATTTAAACCTGGAGATTGGATGTGGGTGTATATATGCAAGGAAAGATTTCCTAATAAATGAAAGACAAAGTTATATCCAATAGGCGATGACCCATTTCAAGTTCTCGAAAAGATAAATGACACTGCCTACAAATTAGATCTCCGAGTTGAGCATCGTGGCATTAGCACTTCGTTTAATGTTTCTGATTTATCTCCCTTTTCCATTGCAAATTCAAGGATGAATCTTTTTCAAAAAGGGGAGGATGATGTGAGCTCAAGAGAGAGTCAAAAGACAAGTCAAATATTGGATGACTCATTGACCATGCCGAAAAAACCGATTACTCATGCTAATGCTAAGAGGCTTAGATACGCTTTTGGTGGGCTTATATATACCATGGTTGATGAAGAAAAGGCCTTTGGAGATCAAGTTACAATCAATAACATCAAGGCAGTAATGTTATTCACATATTTGGGACTTTGGAGGAAATTCTGACATTGATTTAGGCTGAATCAGCCCAACTGACCAACATCAAAGTAGATTTTTGTCATAGCTTTCCAACGGTATAAGATTCACCTTAATCGGAGGTCCGTACCCTAAGATATGCTCGATTTACTAATGGATTTTCTGCCAGAAAATTGTTACGACTTCCTAATTGACTTTTCAATTTTTCCAGTTAGGCTTTTCATTTTTAGGCCCACTTTTTGAGATTTAAAAAGGTGGTTTTCTACACTTCCTATTCAGATTAGATTGAATAATTTTAGGTCACTTTATGAGGGATTCAATCCTGAAATTCTCTACAAATTGATTCTACGAACTTATCAAGCGATTAGTCGGATTGTTTGTGGCGTTTGTTTCTGATTGCATTGTTAATCTTGGGTCAAGGCATCGAAGGATCTTCCTACAACTTTGAATTCTTGAGTTGGGGTTTTGATCCGATCGATCAAGGGGTTCCTAATCGAGTAGATTCTAGGGGTTCCGTATTAGGAAGGATCAAATTTGATATCATTAAGCTACACTATAAGCTAGATTTTATTTATTTTTTAGTAATGGTGCATAAAAAAATCGTTAACGAAAAAACTAAAGTTATTCGTAAATATAAATCTTAAATATTTTATCCATAATGCTCCTTACAAAGTTTTGTGTTCTTAATAGCAACATTGACATTTTTTCATGTTTTTTAAAATACACAAAGTAGTTTAAATTACTTCTTTTAATCAGTGATTGATTCGGTCAATAGGATTTAATGACTTACGTTGCTCTTAATGTTCTCTAATGGCTACAGATATGTTACAATGGCTTAATATGGAGGCATAGGGCTTTCCCAAGATGAGAAGTTTATATTAGAACTTAAACTCAAATATGTTAACATAGGTATTGCTATCCTTGAAAATGTTAACTATATATCCCTCACACTATTTCATCTTGTGACTCGCTGCTTGTGAGAAAATTGGCATTATAAATGGATTAAGCTTCTAATAATTAATTTATTATGTTTCTTATGCTCAGATGCATAAGAGGACTTAGATCATCTATACTTCAAGTACTATTATACTTCTATCATCTGGGATAACTTTTAAGGTCTTTACGGTACCCATTTCAATACTACTAATTAGGAGGAATCTCCATAGGCCTCTAATTTACAAATTGGTAGTAAGGTCGAAAAGTGTTTTTTCATAATATAATTTGGGGATCTTATATATTACATATGATATGAAACGAATGTAAGGATCTTTTCCAATGAACCCGTTAATTTAGATGGTATCATATGGAACTTGAAAAATAAAGATAAAGATGAAAACCATTACTTAGAATATGCCTAGTCAAATGTCCCCTTAAATATTTGCTAGCTGGTACTTGTACTAGGATTCTCCTATATCCTCCTTAATGTCTCCCTTTTATGGCTTGCTTAATCTTACATCCCTTATTAGCCTTATAACTGGTACATCTTTGTAACTAGCCATTATTTCATTAATTAACTTAGTCAATTTTAAAAGAAAGAATTATTTTTAAAGGATTTAAAGACATGTTTTTACGTCCAATTATACATGTACAGATAGATATATATTATGAATAGTGACTAAATAATGTTTAATATTAAATGGTTGACAAATAATTAAATTAGTGATGTTTTCTCTAATTACTATGAGGTCAATTGTTTAAATCTCTATTTACTAAGATAGGACTTAAAAATATTCATGTAAACCAAATTGCTATTATTTTTCTTTAATCTCTTTGAATTTGTATCACTTTGTTCTTAATATACAAGTATATTTCTTGATTTTTCTTTGATTTAGAATATGCATAACAATTTTTCATATTGTAAATCTAGTTGTTCTATTCTTTTCAATTTAAACATTATTTTGAAGTTAGAAAATTTATTATCTTGTTCATTATGTTTTAGTATTTTGATATTGCTATATTAGTTTAGACATTTGCTTTCTAATAATTATTTTATCCTATTTAGTAGGTGAGATATCAAATAAGAATTTTGTTATAATTATTTTTAAATAATTTCTTTACTAATCATTCTAATACTTTGGTAAATATTCTAGGTGTGTAAGTTTGAAAAAAAATATAAAAAAAAAGAATAAGAATTACATTATAGATGTGTACAAGTTTGGGTAGCAAAAAGTTTGTGACAAAGACGAATTTCATAAAAATTTGAATGCAAAGATAGATCTGTGGAAATGCTTGAAGATAAATCTATAAAAGAATAGGTAAGTGGTGTAGCTCTTACTAATGATAAGATTAGGTAAGTCTATGAGGACAGTTTCATGATGTCCAAATCTAGGTAAAGTGATGCATTTCCAGCATAAACATTTGTGTAACCAATAAAGTTCTCCAACTATAGTAATCTTGCTTATGGTACTTTTAGGGATGTGAGGTAGGTAATAGAGGTATGAATAGAATCTACTTATAACTCTTAATGTTTGCTAATTAACTATATATGTAGCCCTCAATTCTTAAGATTTCCTTTCCAATTTTCTTACCAAATGGCATAAGCATAAGCATAATGCTCCTAGTGAAATTTCATGTCATATTATTGCTACTATTGCATTAAGCTGGTTCATCCTTTTTATTCTTATGGTGAGCGGTGGAGAGAGATGATCCCTATTGTTTGTGAAAACATAACAATGTTACCGTTGCTAAACTTGTAATATGTTATGCTACTGATCCATCCTTCCAGTCTATGTTGAATTCCTATCCCCCTAGTTTCACATCCTGTTCATTAGAAGCTTATTTCTGCATAGTTCTTGTAGAAATCAAAAGAATACGATGACGAATTTATTATTTGTACTTCTAGTTGGACAATGACTTAGCTATTTATGTATTGAAAAAATTAATTTTGTGCTAGGTTTTTATCCTTTTGGGGGTAATGGCTAGCTTTATTTTATGATTAAAATTGGCAATTCTTTGTTTCTTTCTTAGCTGGACTGCACAAAGGCATAGATTAATGCATTGGTCATTACTATTCAGTGAAATGAGCCTATTGTTATTGGTGCACTAGGTGTCAGAATCTAAACTTTCTTTCTTCTTTCAATTAGAATTGGTGCACTAAGTGTCAGAATTTTAGTATCCCAAATATGAAGGACTATTTGGTGGGTCTCTCTCTCTCTATTAGGTGTTCATTTCTAAAGTATAAACTAGGTTATAAGAGTCATCTTCTCGTTTAATTATATTATATTTCCCAACATAAGAATTACTCCCTTACCAACTGTATAATATAAGATACTCTGGTATCAATCTTTGATATTTGTAGTGAATTACATAAAGAATGAATATGGCGTATATGATGTAATCTATTTGGGCCTATATAAATTATGCCTTGGACATATTAATTAAATTGTTTAAGACTTAACTAAGTGGATTCCAACCTAAGATAAGCCCACTTAACCTTATGGAGTTCAATTTGATGAATCATAATAATTTTTTCTTTAATGTTTCTAAAGCATGATTTATTTATCTATAAGTAAACATCTCCATCATTTAAGGCTTAAATAACTACTTAGATGAAGAAACAGTATAATTCTGTTAAGTCCTCACCAAATATTGTCATTAGTTAGTTGATATGAACTAGATACTTGAAATTAGTTTACATCACATGTAACCTAAAATATTGCCCTTTCATCAGACGTAACAAAAATTTATGCCTATGCTATATTACAATGCTTTCTTCTTATGTTATTGTTAATATGTAAACTAAAGATTAAATGTTCTATAAGAGTAATATGGATACTATCATAACAATTATTATATATAACTATGAAATCACTTTTTTAATTCCATTAGTAAATTTAGCGACAGAAATAATTCTGTCAATAAATTTAACAACGGAATTAAAATTTTCGTTGTTAAATTTACTGACAGAATTACAATATTCGTAGGTAATTTTGCAACGGATAATGTAATATTAGATTTACTGATTGAATATTGTAATTTTGTTGTTAATTTACCTATGAAATTTTAATTTCGTCGGTAATTGTAGCAATGAAAATTGTAATTCTATCGGTAAATTTACCTACAAAAATTGTGATTTTTTCAGCAAATTTAGCAACGGATTTACAATACTCATCGCTAAATTTTACCTACGGCCATTTCTCCTATGATCCTTTCCGTCGGTAATTTTCATCACCAAATTTATTTACCAACCAAAAATCAATATTTTTTATTTGTAATTTCTGTCGCTAAAACTAATTTTTCTTTTAGTGATAGTTTTTTTTTTTTCACATGTTAGGGTTTTCACTTAAATTTTTTTATATCCTCTTATACTATTGTTGCAATTTATTCTTATCTATTTTAAATCAAAGAGAAAAAGTAACTTCTACTTATCTACCCATCTTTTTCCGACAACTCTCAACCTCCAACATTCAATTTTTGTTAGGAGAAAATATAAGAATATGACCCCTTAACAGACCTTTTTCACTACAAATAGTATATTTTCAAATAAACATTCTTTGTGTTCTTACCTTACTTACCAGAAGCCAACTATGCTCTTTAACGCGACACAACGCAACCCAAAAAAGTTCTCTTCAATCCCACCTCGATTCGGTAGGCGTAAATGAGTGGGGCATGAGCTTTTGATCTTTTGGACCCTGTAATTCTATAGAGTTGGATCTCTGATGAATAGGCCTCTTCTCGGTCCATAAAATATAAAAGTTCAGTAAGGGCCTGCAAGTTAAGCTTAATTATGGTTAACCTAAAAATTGGGTTGCTTTTATCCAACTCCAATGTAGAACCACGCAGTTCCATTGAGTTTGGGCTACCGAAGACTCTTACGGGAAGAACTCCAATATACAAGATTATAGTGCTTGGCACTTAGCAAATTACATCTTAGATGAATGCACCTTTCCAAGATGTATTCTTGTTCAAAAACATAAATACTTATATTTGCTTACATGGTTGAAATTCTCTTTTAATACAAAGTCTGTTTGGATCTTGGAAGTAGACAAAACTAGCTATATAATTTTGAAAAATGAAATTACGTTACACCTAGTAAACATCCCTTAAGTTACACTTCGCTTGTGTTGTAATTATTTGATTCTTATTATTTTATTACTTCGTTATACTATTTCAAATTTATCTTTTAAAAAAACCGGTTCCATGTTAAAATAGGTTTAAACTTTCTAGAAAATTAAAATAAGATAAAAGAGGGACAATGCATAAATACTACGAGAAAATTTTTTTTAAAAACTTGAAATTTTAGAAAAGGAAAAGGTTCTGCGAATAAAATTAAATGGTACAAAATGGAATACCAGTAGAGATCTGTTCCCCCTTGTAAAAGAACATATGGACGATGCCTGTCAACATTTGGTGGGATTAGATGAAATATAAAAACAGAGTTACCTTTGCCCACTAACAAGATACTGCTTCTTTAATTAGTACCAAAATATCAAATCAAACGCCTCCTAGCTTTCTTTAAGTGTAATGATTAAGCTTTTACAAGGGTGACAACTCACTCCCGATGTTCATGATAAGCCAAGTTTAAACGTATAAATACAACTAAACCGCAAAGGTAGGACACTTGCCTGCCTGGCTGCCCTCCATCGTCTCCTGTCCTGTCCGGTGTTTTCCGGCCAGCAATCAATTCCCTCTTTGACCCTAGTCAGTACTGCTACTTGTCCACTCTCTCTTATGTGAGTGCCTAATTTAGATAATAACCTCTTTTCCTGTCTGACACAAGCTGATAAATGTACTTGGCTCATCTCTGTCTCATCATCCATTAAATTTCTCTTGAAAAGTCTAATTATCACATGCATCGAATCCAAAGCATCATAATCTTGATATATTGGTCCCACGAATGTGTCAAATTTTCGTATAATGGGATAGTGATTAGTGACGACCATTGATCTGCGGCTACTTGAATTAATTGTACGATTTATTCTCCGACCCCTAAGTCGTAGACACTCGTTATTTTCTTTCTTGTATTTTTCGTACGTTGGAAAGCAGAAATACCTATTTTAAGCAAGGCATAACAGCGTACCTAGAAGTGGCGTCCGATGTAAACATATTTGCTTATGTTGGACATTCAAAAACTTAGAGACTTTCCATATCTAATTTCCAAAAAATAATAAAAACTATCCATATCTACAAAAATTTCACCAGAGAGAGATGTTCCTCTTATATGGTAATTTCAGTTATGTTTCAATTATTTTGACTAAAAATATATTTTTGCCCCTATGTACGTCTGTTTCTATGAAATGATCAAATCATTTCTTTACTTATCGTCTATGAAAAAAACATTCTTAAGATTTTTTTGAAGCCAATGTAGAGTGAGACATAATCAAATTTCACTTTGTTTAGTCCAAATCATGTCAAAACTCACTCAACACACACATATTACCTTGAAAATGGGTTAGACTAATCTTGTAAAAAGATTATAGTAAGAGATTTTATTATACCTAGTCTGAATTTAAGTATGTATTTTGTAATTTGTTATTATTGGTTTATGTTTCACAATCAATCTATTAGTTATAGTTTAGTGAAAATTATTTAAAGACATCATTTATCTTATATATACTTAGATGTATATGATAAAGTACATAGGATAATTATATCTTTTAAATAAATTATGATAAGATTATAATTATGAGATTCATGTTGCATTTATGTATTATATATAAATTGTTCTTATTCATTATTTTATTAAGATGGGAGATCAATCAAACGTAAAAAGGCTAGCACACATTAATATTTTTCCTTATAATGAAAGTAATTGATCTCATAGACTAAAGTATGGAGATACTCAAAAAATGTATAGGTGCCTGTTGAAAAATAAATTCACTGAATTGACCCAATATGAGAATTTCATTTGGCACATTACTTGTCTGTCTATGAAAATTTTCATTTTAATGATTGTATAAGTGAACATTTGACTTAGGACTTCCAAAGTTATCTTCTATAGGAATTACTATATTTTGATACTATTTATGGTCTATTCTAATCAATACAGTTCAGTCAGTAATCATTGGATCTAGAATGAACTATATGGAGATAATTGAGTGATCAAGATGATCCATCGCCCTAAAGAAATTAGGAAGAATGTTTTTTATTCTCAATTAATATCGATTCATGAAATCCTTGACCAAGATAGAAAAAAGTTTTGTAAATAGTTTACAAATGTCATTAATTGAATCAATTGGTAATGACAGAGAACTAATATAATGGGACTCAAAATAGAATAGACATTAATTTTATACTTTTAATAAAAAATAGTATGATCAAATGTTCAAACTATATAGAAAATTTATACACAAAAAGGTTAGTCAAAACCACTTTGACATTCTTAAATATTTAGATGGTCATGATGTTTTGCTAGATGCTAATCTTGATCTATAGATATAAATTGTTTAATTAGAGAACTAAAGATAAATTAAAGAATTTTAATTTATCTAATCCTAAATATGATTTAAGGTAATGATTTGTATCCATTACTAACATGTTTGGGAACCTAACGGGCCTCACATAAAGAATAGCTTGAAGAGAGAAAACATATTTTAATCAAGTTAGATTTAATTGTAAAGTTTGAGAAACTTTATGATTAAATATATTGGATCTTATTTAAGGATAATTGGTATTTAAGTAGCATAATTTGCAATAATTAAAATTAGAATTTAATGTCAATTAAATTACTAAAATGTCCAAAACTTATCATATATAGGCTTAAGCTCTAATGGGGCTAGCACTTCTTTCTTAACCTTCTCTGTATGAGTTATAGATTTTTCTCAACTTATTCTATAGAAACCATTAGAGGCCAGATACTTCTGCAGCTACAGTGGTTGAGATGAACCGATTTTAAAAATGATTCAAAAGATACTGCAAGATTATAATTAAGCTTCAGAATAAGGTACAAATTATAATTCACATTTTATTATGATTTATGTGTTAATAATTTTATAGAATTAAAGTGATCTTGGATTTTAGGAAATCAAAATACCAAAAAATTTCGTAATTATTCTGTTGTGAACAGGAATGAATCCTATCATGATTTCCTAACATCGGTATCAGAGCAATCTTTAATTCTGTGATTTGATTAAATCATTTTATTGCTATTGACATTAAATTTTGGAATTGAAATTGCAATAGTTGTAAACCTAAATTAGATTTAGATGAAATCTGAAAATTAACAATATAAAGAGTTCATATTGATTTCAGAGATTTATAATTTTAAAAATTCATTAAATTAATGTGAATATGTTCATAAAATCTTAAAATTTCAATAAGCTTCGAACCCAGAAAATTAGAAACTTAGAAGTTCTGGAAACTCAATCTAACAATCCAAATCTGGAATTATTATATGCTGATGGTTGAGTATTAAGTTTTGATGGGCTGGTGGTAGAAAAATATGAACTGGTTATATGGTTGTTGTTTGTTAAGTGGCAAATAAGTATCACAATAGCAATATGTAACTAAACCATATGGTGACTGGAATAAGATGGGTGAAGACGCCTTAAGGTAGAGGTGGAGGTCGTAGCTTATAAAAGACATGGACAACTAGATTTTGTGGTAGCTACAAAAGGAAATAGGCGACAGCATGGGTGGCTGGGCTTGAAAGATTTGTTGTCTCTAGCGTCAAGCTGCAAAGAGGCGGCAACACTTGCAGCAAGCAGTAACTGGTGGCATAAGGAAGCATGGTTAGATTGGAAGGAGAAAAGGCAAGCGTTGTCAAGATCACAAACATATTGTGGGAGCTTGCGCCAACAACAATAAGGAAAGAAACAACAATGTGAAAATGGTGGCAGGAGATTGCAGGTGGCCGACTGGCTGGCAGCGGCGACAACTTCTTTGAAAAGTGAAAATGGGTGTGTTTGGCTTTAGGTTTAGGGTTATTCTAGGTTAGGAATAAAGGATTCATTAACCTAGAATAAGCTTATTTGGCAGCACGGATAAGACTATCTATAACTAGAATAAAGTTTGTTTGGATGCTGGAATAAATATATTCTAGAGCTAATTCTAGTTTGTTTGGGAATAAGGATTAGTGTAATCCATCTAAGTAGAACCAGAATAAGAACATCCTTTTTTAAAAAATATTTTTATTCTAATTAGAATTTAAAACAATTTTAAATTCAAAATTTCAATTTCAAAATTAAAGTAATTATTTTTCTTAATATTATTAAGATAAATAATTATATTGTTCTTAGAAAAGTAATTTCTAAAATTCGAATTAATTAGTTTTAATTACATTGAAATTAATTAATTAGATTTCTTAAAATTACAAAAATTATTTTCTTAAAGTAATTAAGAAAGGTAGTTCTTCATTAAATTTGTTTATTTCAATTTGATTGAGATAAATTAAATTTATGAATTTATTTTTTAGAGAATCATTATTCAATTCATTTAGAAATTGTCTCTTTATTTATGAATGGTAAGTTTCCTAATTTATTAGAAAAGATGCTTTCTTGGTAAAATTTTGAAATTTGTTTTCACTTATTAATTAAGAAAAATGTGCTTTCTTTAATATTTTGAAAAATAATTTTCTAACTTATTAAAGAAAGATTTTCTAATTAATCAAGAAATCAATCTTTATAACCAATATAAAAGACTTTCTTAATTAAATTTAAAAGTGTTTTATTTAATTTTGAAAGTATTTTTCTTTTAAGTTTAGAAAACTAAGAAAAGTAATTTCTAATTAGATTAGAAATATTTTCTAATTGGATTAGAATGTATTACTTATATAATTTTTAAAAAGGAGTTTTTCTAAATTATAATGAGTAAGAAGAATCAATTGTTGAAAATTGTTTTTAATTAAATTTTATTAAAGGGGACAAGATAATTAAGATTAGTTTTTAAAATAAGAATTTAGTTTATTTAGGAACCAATGGGTTTAACCTAGTTTAACTTTTCCAAAGAGTATGAAATGTTATTTTAAATTATGAAAATCAATAACTATAGTCAAACAAAGCTTGATATTTTATGCATATATACATAAGTTGTATGTTTTATTTATTTGTTTCATATATATATTGAATACATATTAAATTGTATATTTTTATATTTGTGATATTTTACATGTAATTTTCTATTAGATAAGACAAAAGAATTAAATCCCTCATTAAAAATATTAAGTATACGTTGAGAACGTGATTGTTGTCTTCTATTGTTATAAGAATAAACCATAGTTTTGTTTATTATAAGGTTTGTTAAATAAACTTAAAGTTATTTTAACTCGAATATATTTAGTCTTATGACAATAGGTTCTACTTAACTAAATTTGTGTTATTTGAATAAGCAAACTCACAATCACATGAATTTAAAAGCAGAGTTAGGAACCAAAATATAATATATGTTTTGACTAGAGTTGTTACCTGATGGATCTGGAAGTTACATGAGATGCGATTGATAAAGTTATTATCTACCTAATTTAAGTTTTATTAGTTTGTTAAGCAAACTCAAGATCAACTATATTTGAATGAGATTCTAGTCTACTAGAAAGATTAGAGTAATCTTTTTGAATAATAATGAGGGCTATTATTTTGAATAAAATAGTGGGAGTAACCACATACATGATTAAAGACCTAATCTCGTTTGGTAGTCATGACATATAATTGATTAATTTCTTTTCTTATATTTATATTTTGTTCTGAGTGGAATTTACCTTGTTTAGTATAATTGATACTAAGAGTTAGTGAACTAAATTTCTTGGACAAGTTATGTTAGACAGAAAAGTTGTATGTCAATTATTCAATTTTTCTATAATCTTCATTAAAGATTTGGTGTTAAAGTTTTAGAGATATGTCAACATCACAGAGATGACAAAATATATTGACATTTTGAGTTGAATAATGTCTCGTAAACTTTGATGACAACATGTAAGATGTATGTCAACATCATGATAGTAAGATGTAAGAGGTTGCATGAAGTATAGCTGAAAGGCACATTTCCTTAATGAAGTTGTTTCATTCAGTTTACTCTATTAAAAGCATAAACATGGAAATCAATTAAAAACTTTAATATAGTATGATAATGGTTATCACACAAAAAAAAAATGATTGCATGACTTTTCTTGCCTACACATAATAAGATAGAGATCATATGTATTTTTAACTTATGTTTTTGAGTATTTAATACTAAATTCATATTCAATATTATTACAATGTTATGTGTATGATAAGAAATAAATTGTTGAGTAAAAGTATTTGATCCAATTTTCTATAAATAGTTTGTATATATTGGATCAAAGGAGACTTATGCTTAACATAAGTGGCAGGAATACAAAGTTGGATAACTAAGATTATCCTTCTATGCCATATTGGTTAAATCAACATGATGAGAATCATAAAGTTACATACAAGGATATAGTATCCTTTTGATTATGAACCATATGAAACTTATTTAGTTGAAGACTAACGAAATCAACCTACGGTGAAAGCATGATGATTGTATTGGATTGCTAAATTTATACATGTAATGTGTTGGATAGAATAACAATTCATAAAAGGATAATACTTATATTTCATTAGAATGCTAATGACTTGATGTGATAGAGTTATATGTATTAAATGAACTAATAATTTAAATTTTTGAAAAGTTTAAGTAGTTTAAATATAAGTATAAATTAAGCATTGAGAATATTGAAGCACTTTGATGAGATCAATTTAATGAATTTTAAATTTTTGGTTATCTATAGGGAATGAGATTCTTTGTTGAATACCTTCACAATAAAATTTCATAAGAGTATGGATTTATGTAAGGAGGAAAATATAATATGAGATATTGTATGATGTAATATTATTTCTTTTATAGCTATTTCTAAAAAAAATGACTTACCTTCAATAGTTCCAATTAAATCAATTAGTAAGAATTCATATTAGATATGAAACGCTAAGTCTTTGAAAGAGTCAAAGTTAATGATTTAGGAATGTGATGCTTGATTAAAGAAGTATTATCCATTAAGTTTATAACTAAATAGGGTAATAAAAAGTTATGAGATATCCAATAGGTTGATATAATCCTATAAACTTGCTGAACAATTTGTTTTTTTTCAACATATACTTATATGAGAATGGTTCTCAAGAAAAGTAGTGGGAGTAAGATGAAAATCTCATAATAGTACATCCAATTGGAACTAGTGTCTTTGTTGATACATTTGATAAATAGTTGAAAGCTTATGAGACATTGAAAGATTTTCTTTCATGATGAATTCAAAAATTTTATTTTGGAAATGATTGTAAATTTATTATGTCTATAATAAGGTTAGTAGGAGTATAATTGTCCTGTTCAATGAGAATATGTATAGACATATTGCTCATTGAGAACAATAATTCTAATTTTGAATTGTTGAAAATGTAATTGTTTAAGAACAATTCTTGTTGGATTTGCAAAAGTAACAAGTTAATTATGGAAATTAAATCTATAGAGATAGATTGGAAGTTGTTCACCTATTCTAAGTCCAAGTACATAGATAATGTACTAAAGATGTTTATTATTTGAGATGCTAGATATTTATGAAGCAGTAAAGATATCCATTATTCTATGCATGAGTTGATATTTGAGTTCAAGGTGATAAGGGTATTAAGTTTATAAGTAAATCTTAACTAAGGTCTATTTACTTAGAACAATACCATTTTATGATTGTAAAGGTTCTAATATAGCAATGGTTGCTAATTAAGCCATAAAATATTTTTCATTTGGTGAAAATGATTAATTAGATCAATAAGTTTTTTAAAAACTTGATATAGTTCCTTGCATTGTTCATGACAGTAACATACTGTGAAACATTAAAGCAATTAGGCATGTCAAAGGAGCTAAAGTATCATCAAAGATTCAAGGATGTATTTAGGTAATTTTTCTTATTTATGATGATAATTAAGATGGAAGTTTTAAGATTTAAGCAAGCGCTCACTATAGACAATTTTGTAAAATTCTCGTATTAAGTCACTGCCCCAGTAGTAAAATGATTTTCATATAGTAATATGGTATAAGATATTTAAAATATTGACTTAGTGCGAGTGGAAGATTATTGGTTACAGTCAATTGGTTGGATGTAGTTTAGTGATAATTATTTAAAAGCATCATTTATCTTATACATACTTAGACGTATATGATAAAGTTCATGAGATAATTATATATTGCAAATGAAATTATGATAAGATTATAACTATGAGATTCATATTACATTTATGTCTTATCTCTAAATTATTCCTAGTCATTGTTCTATTAAAATTAGATATTAATAGAACATAAAAAAGATTACCATATTTTTTGTTTTTTCTTATGAAGGAAGTAGTCGATCTTGTATACTAAAATATAGTGATACTTAAACAAATGTGTGGGTGCATGTTAGAAAACAAGTTCACTAAACTGACCTAATATAAGAAATTCATTTAGAGCATTACTTGTATGTCTATGAACATTCTTATTGTGATGATTGTACAAGTGATTATTTGACTTGAGGTCTTCAAAGTTATCTTATATAGGGATTGTTATGTTTTGATACTACTTATGACTTATTCTAACAAATGTAATTTATTTAGTAGTAATTGGATATAGCATGAAGTATATAGAGGTAGTTGAGTGATTGAGAAATGATTCATCACCCTAAAGTAATTAGGGAGAATATTCTATTATTCTCTATTAGTATTGATTCGAAAAATCTTTGGCCAAGGTAAAATGACATTTGATAAATTAGTTTACAAATTTCATTAATTTAATCAATAGCTAATGGCAGAGAACTAATATGATTAGACTCAAAATAGAGTAAACATTAACTTCATGCTTATCTAATCAGAATATTGTATGAAGAAATGATTAAATTGTACAGAAAAATCATGCACGAAAAGGTTAGTTAAAACTACTTTGACATTCATAAATATTTGAGTAGTAATAAAGTGTTGTTATATGTCAACCTTGATCTATGGATATAAACTGTTTAATTAGAGAATTAAAGATAAATTAAAGGAGTTTAATTTATCTAATTCTAAATATATTTTAGGGTTATAATTTGTATCCACATATTTGGAAATATAATAGGTCTCACATAAAAAAATATGTTAAAGAGAGCAAACATATTTTAATCAAGTTGGACTTGATTATAAAGTTTGAGAAACTTTATGATTAAATATGAGATATTTTATAAATAAGGATCAATATGAAATATTAGATCGTATTTATGCATAATTGGTATTTAAATAGAATTCTTTTTAATTTTGATTAAAGTTTAATTGAAATTAAATTAAAATTTAATTTTAATTAAACTACTAAAATTAGAGATGATAATGGGCTGACCCATGGGCCTAAATTTAAGTATTTTTAATGGGCTTGTCCACGGGCCAAATCAGGCCCAGATTGGTCTGAAGTTTAATTTTTCTAAGGAAAACAACATTGTTTTGCTTAGAAGAGTTAGGCCTTGCGCCCAACTCTTCTAAGCCCATTGACAATCAAAATATCAAAATAGTTTCATAATTATTTCGTTACGATCAAGATCGGATTTGGTCCCGATTTCTCAACAGTTATTGTTTAGATGTATATGTTATTCCTAAGATTTTCACACGATATAATTTTGATGGTCATCTCATCATGTTAGGTTTCATCATGATTTAAAAAAATGAGGGAAAAAAATATTGCAATGTGTATTATGAGTTAGTAGGTTTGGATTTTGAATTAAGGAGCATCGAAACAGTGAGCTATATGAGTCGGAAAAAGTTACCATACAACTTGATGATGGAATTGAAATAAGTCAATAGAGCTTAAGAGTGGGTTTAAGGGTCCCAGATAACTATGATGTGTTATGTTACTATGAAGGACACTATGCCTTTTTGCTTTGTTTGACGAATCCTGGGTAATGATTTTGCATATCATGAGTAATGAAGAAAAAGTCAAAAATATTTCTTAGCTATTTAATAATTGACATAATATAGCTAGAGATGGAAAATATTGTATGAATTTGAGGTGAAAATGCCTTATTTGTTAGTAGTAATTCCATGGAAATCACTGAATGCTGAATATAAAGCTGGCTTTGTCAAAAGGTGTAAGATAATATTGGTTTTTTGCTTTGTTGGTAAGGGAAAAATCTTAATTATAATTTATAAACAAAGAAAAGAAATTATCATATACAATATAAGTCAAGAAATTATCATATACAATATAAGTCATCCTTCTCTATTAATATATAGATGAAAATCAATAAAAAAGGATTGAAATTAGGTATCAATCTAAAGGAAAATAAGAAAGATTTTCACCTATTAGAATCATTTTGGTTTTTGTATTTGAAATGAAACATGATGATTATGTAGAATGAGAGTGTTAGTTGACAATTGACAATTGACACGGCATGCAGATTTATTTAATCAAATCCCTATAAAGCAAAATGAGAAAGAGATAGAAGGAACAGCAGATGTTTTTGAGGCCTAACCCTTTTGAAAATACAGCAAAAGCCCACAGACAAAGAGAGGAGAAAAGAAAGAGAGAAAGGGTGAAGCCTTTTTGCTACAGCTTTTGTCTCACTCTTTATTCTCTACTATTTAATGTAGACATATCCAAGTTCTCTTAAATGTGCATGCACCCATCCTATCCACTCATCGTTCAAATCAAGCCAAACGTGAAACGTGGTCGCCAGCTAGAGGAATGGGCCCACATTCCCATTTTGTCCAGACAAGCAAGCCGGGCCCCACCTCCATGAATGACCCAATCATTCACTTTCTGATATGCCACGTCAGCTTCTGCAGGATCATACCAGAGGGCCATTGGATGCTGCAGCACCTGATCAGCGTAGATTATGGAGCGCTCGTGCATGCTTTTGCTTTTTGGCCTGTTGCTAAAAATTGTTTTGTGCAAATATAATATATACATATATTATTTATTGATATAATGCAGGTGCATGCATGGATATCATAATGGAACGTTCTGCTACTTCAAAACCGCAAGCTATCAGCCTGAGCTTTACCGGCTCTGTCCACTGTGAGTCGACTTCGTCAGACACTCAGAGAAGGACTCAGATTCTTTTGTATTCATAATTAACACGTCCTCTGTTATTTATTATCAAGTTATTATTTCTTCCTCATCTGAAACAAATAAATAAGACTTGCGAATTTATATATGTGAGGAATATTTTATAGCGCTAAATCTCTCTTGTATCTTTGACAGAAACACACACACTTCTCATCGTAGATATTTTTCTGTTATGGTGTCCTTAGTGATTGACCACGACCATTTCTAATGTAAACCAGCATGCTTGATTTGCTCCTGGAAAAATTGACAGACTCTCATCAAGTTCTGATCATCACAGTAGTAACAAGGGATGATATATTAAGCTGCCACCAGGTTTAGCTACTATAGCTTGGCCCAGCTGGTTTTCAATGTTCAACAGGACTCCTGTACTCACCGATATAATGAAGAACCATGGAACAGTGTTTTTCTTCCCAAAAAATGTTTGATCTGATCCTTCAAGCTTTAAATAGACTCCGACAAAGCTGTTTGCTTTCCCTAATACTGTACCGAAATGTAGTTCGGGAAGTGAACTTGCATTGAATCATATGTCGAGGCTTATTGAGTATAGTAATAGTTGAGAGTTGAGACTACTAAAACTACCGTTTGGCCGCTAAGTTGATGTGTACTTTTTAACTCTTGCTCTTATAATGAAGGCTGACGAGGCTTCTAAACTAACACATCAGGCAAATAGCTACTACATTAATTACATCAAAGGTATAGCTAGCACTGACATGCTTTTTCCGATCGAGTTCATTTCGATTCTTGGCCCAGAACTTGAAAAGACGTGCATAATATGTAATATACACGAGAAGACACTAGCGCTTTCCAACTTTTGTGCATCATTGCAACGGATGTGTAAAGCCAAAAATGAATTTTCACAGTCTCTCCTATATGTGACATGGAAAGTGATAATTCGAACAGGCAAGCATTACTTTGTTAAACAATTTTTTACCAGTCAAGGAAGTACTTTCTCATTTAATTCATCAAATCCTAGTTACAATCCACAGTAATAACACATATTTTTTAATAGAATAATAGTCTTTTGAATCTGTACGTTGTAGCTATTATGAGTATGACACTGATCTCTGATGAAGTTGAGTGTACAAGAGGTTTACCCGCTGAAGGCACTGCAGCTATATTAAATGATAAAGGAGGCATGTCGTACAAACAAAATGCCAATAGAAATGTGTACGGTTATATCTGCATCCACCATCAAATTTGTGTGTGATCACGTGGGCTTGATATTCGTGTTCATATATACTAATTAATGGACGCTGATACACGGGGGTCCACTTCTAGCTAGGACTCGTAGACTAGTACCTTAAAATAGTGGGAAGACAATTCTTCAATTATTGGCTATGTAAGAATTTTGAGCCTTCCCGTAGTTTGTTTACACATAGCAACATACTTGTACATACTTACAAATACCACCACCTAAAAAGTTTTAGGCTTCTTGCTTTCGATGCTATTCAAACTTGACTGTAATAATTAACAAAAAAGTCACATCTCTTTTTTTAAGTGGTTGAAAGTTTCTTTGCAGGGAAATGTTTGATGCCCTTTTCATTTTTCGGTTCTCTGTACAAGCTTGGCGAGGCATGCATGTTCAGGATAGGGCACAAAGCTAGCTATACTTGCGGTTTTTGCTTTAGGCTTGATCCAATAAAAGTAGCTACCTTCAGCATTTTCTGAACAATTGCTCAGGTATCCTTTTTTGTCAACAGTCTTCTATCTCGGTCTCTCTCTACGGCATCATTTGTCGCAATTTTTGCTCTAGTTCAATCACTATTTTAAAGAGAATTGTAGTTCACCAAAAGGCTATTTTAATGCACTTTGGCATGAATTTGTGTAAGAATCCTTGAAGTTTCTGTTACGAGGAGTGACACTTGAACCGAAAAGAAAGGATAAGATTTGTGGGATACTTTTACGTTTTTCTTTTTATATATCAAGATACTATATCAATTCATATTACAATCTGGAAACTATAGGAGAAAATCTCTAAATAGTAAACACATATATAGGCAGAATTTGATTGTTAAATCTGGATAAAGCATATAATAAATATCGGTATAGTATATATTTAACTTAGTAAGGCCCTTGTACATAATCTCTCGGTGTTGAGCCTCTCGTTTCTTTATCATATTTGCTATTTTAAAAGAATATTTTTTTGGTTTAATTTAATCTTTATTTTTTTCAAGTAAACTGCATTTGAACATGGTACAAATTATTGTAAGAATATCTTGTTTGAACTTCACTAAATCCCACTTGCAACATATTCACAAATTGGTGCCTGTATCATATATTTCAACAAACTGTTAATGGTTAATTACAGTTGATTCTCTGCAGTAAGCAATTTGTTTTTTATTTTAATTCATCATTTCTAAAATTATCATATACTTTTCAAAATTTTGGTCTTTATTTCATTTGTATCTTTTAATATCATTTTTTATTAAAAAAACTTAATGAAGAATGCACAAACTACGTCGTATAACTTAATTAGATACTGCTTAACATTTGTCATAGGGTTTTCATATAACACAGGACCTTCATTGCTGTCATCTTTCAAAATTACGATGTGGTTTATAAATGGGAATAGTTCATTCAGATATTACATCTCCCAAACTACACGATGTTTGTTGAATATTGATTTAAAATTTGTTTTGACTTGGTCTTTGTTAAAAGAAAAAAATTGTTATCTGTCAAGATTAGGAGTAGTAAAGATAAAGATTATTGGAGTAGTAAAGATAAAATTTGTTATTTATTAGAAGATAAAATTTTATTTGTTAAAAAAATCATTATCTATTAAGATTTAGACTTCATTGAAAAGCCTATATAAAGGCATCATTTTCATAATAACAAATAGCACTAGTAAAGATTAACAATTTGTGTCAATCAATTGTTGTTCATTATTTTTCTTTTCTCCTCTTTCCCTAACAAGTGGTATTGGAGTTTAATACCAGGTTTGGTCTTCTTTTTTCTACATTACGGGAACAGTAGTGTGCAAGAGAGTGAGAGAAAACCATGACATTAAACAATTTTCCTCTTCTAATTTCTATTTTCAACGGAGAACAATATCAATCATGGGCCATCAAAATGAAATCCTATTTGAAAGCCTTAAGTTTGTGGGAGGTTGTTGGGAGTGATTTTAATCCTAACTCACTTCTAGAAAATTCCATAATAACTAAAATAAAAAACAAGATGAAGTAGTAGGAAACCAAAAGTTCTTTCTTGTAAATATTTGGCCGTGTCAGAAGGATTGTTTACAAACATAATGGCTTGTGAATTACTAAACAAGCACGAGAAATACTCAAGGAAGTGTTCGAAGGCAACGAGTAAACAAAAATGATACAAATTATGAATCTCAAAAGAGAATTTGAGATGTTAAGGATGAAGAAATCCAAAAATGCTAAAGAATATGCAAGTAAGCTCATGCTTATCATTAATCAAATAAAATTGCTTGGTGATGAAGAATTTACAAGTCAAAAAGTGAAGGATAAGCTTTTCGTGACCTTCCCAAAGGTATGAAACTAAAATCTCATCACTTGAAAATTCTAAAGATCTATCAAAAATAACCTTTGCAGAGTTACTAAATGCTCTTCAAGCCATAAATCAAAGAAGAATGACGAGAGAGGAGGAAACTGAAGATAAAAAGTTGATAGGGCTTATTTAGCCAAGACTTCATAGATAAATATGGTGCAAGAGACAAAAGAAGAAGCTTTATTTTAGAGTCATTGCTGAGATGTGCACCATGGAGAGAAGTGCTCCATCAATTAAAGGTTGATGATGGTGATGAGAAGTGCATCACATTTGAAGAGGAGTGCTTCACAATTTATTTGAAGAGAAGTTCTCCATATATCCAATTTCAAATAAAGGACTGTTAAATATTTATTTAAAATTTATTTTGACTTGGTCTTTGTTTAAAGATAAAATTTGTTATCTATTAAGATTGAGAGTAGTAAGATAAAGCAGTAAAGATAAAGATTTTCTGATAGTGGAGTTATAAAGATAAGATTTATTATCTGTTAGAAGATAAAATTTTATTTGTTAAGATAAAGTTGCTATTTGTAGGATT
The DNA here is from genome assembly GCA_025504915.1 of Erythroxylum reticulatum. Taxonomy (NCBI): domain Eukaryota; kingdom Viridiplantae; phylum Streptophyta; class Magnoliopsida; order Malpighiales; family Erythroxylaceae; genus Erythroxylum; species Erythroxylum reticulatum. The sequence goes on from JANSVA010000004.1 coordinate 34,324,497, forward strand.
TAAACTTCGTTATAAAAGCTTATATAAAGACATCGGTTTCATAATAAAAAGTAGCAGCAATAAAGATTAGCAATTTGTGTCAATCAATTGTTGTTGATTATTCTTCTCTACCCCTTTTTCCCCAACAATGTTATGTATTAGATGATACAAATGTGAAATATATTATGTCACTTAATACCTAATTAATTTATACAATATCATTTATTATTTTTATTAAAAATCAATCAAATAATATCATTAAAGAGTACAAGTAAAATAAAAACCAAACGTTGATAGAGTATATAATTATTTTTAGAAAATAAAAATAAAAATATCTATACTATAAATGGTCCAATGTTTTTAATCAAAATATGAATTTTTAGACCTACTTTCATACCACAAGACGTAGCTTATTATATAAGGGTTTTAGAATTTAGAATGATCTATAAGGAACCTTTTGTCTATTAGCAAATTGAAGATTAGGGAAAGAAACCTCAAAGAGGGGCCGAAAATTAAATTGTAAACTTAAAGCCCCAAAAAACCAGAAAAGAAATACAATAACTACAAAAATAATACCTAGTGAGAGTCCCACAAAAATATGGGAAATGAGAAAGTCTAGTAATACACAATCTTATCCCTACTAGGTAAAAAGCCTGATTCTGATAGACCCACATATAATACAAAATAATGATAATACAAAATATAAATAAATACATCTACATAAAATAATAAAAATGTAATTTAATATATAATAAGTACATCTATATCATAGTAAATATTAAATACACAAATCAAGAAAAAGACAAGTACAAAAAATCAAATCAGTTATTACATGACAATAATTTGACTAAGTAAGACACTGCTTAGGTTAAATAACTAGAAGAGAAGCACTATGTTAAAACATAATAATAATAACTATAAAATAAAAATCTAAGGAAAATATTTAAAATACTTAAGAGAACAAGAAAGACCTATCTAAGTGAGATCTTTTAGTCTAGTATGCTAAAGTTTTCTATTGTGAGCCATGTTCTCAGTAAGTTCTAACAAAGTCATATTATTTTTTATTACTTTTCCTAGTTCTTCTTAGGCCTTGTTTTTTTTCCTCTTATAGTCTTTAAGTATTATTTTCTCGCATTTTCTCACTAAGATGTCTCCTTTTCAACATGTTTGAACTACCGAAGCCTCGTCTCTCTTAATTTTTCATTAATATTGACCACCTTTAATTTGTCCCTTATCATTACATTTTTGACCTTATCTTTTTTAATAAGGTTACACATCCAACAAAACATTCTCATCTCCGCCACCATTAGCTTACGACTATGTACTTGTTGGATCAGCAAACACTCTGCCTCATATAACATTACTAGTTTAATTGCTAAACGAGAAAATTTACCTTTGAACTTGAGCAGTATCTTGTTATTACATAAAACTCTTGATGCACTTCTTTACACTACAACAAAGTTGACTTTTAGCTATGAATTTTTTTGGCGTCGATTTCAAAACTGTTGCTAAAAGTCAAACTTTGGGCAATGTCTTTGGCAATCATTTATGGGAATAGTCGCAAAAGGCTCATCCTTTTGTGATGGTTTAGCAATTTCTTCACCAAAGGTGAAGCTTTTGGCAACGACTTTATGAATTGGATAAAGAACCTAATCTTGTAAGGAAGGGCAAATTGGACCTTTCTCAAACACTAATGGAAAATTTGAAATAAGAAGTGTTGGCTTGCTTTTAAGAGAAGGAGAAAACGTGAATTGGGGATTGTAGAAGAAGCTAGATGCGTAGCTGAGAAAAGAGAAAACAGATAGAAGCACGAAAAAAATGAAAGAGAGAAAACAAGCTAGGGTTTCAAATTTCTAAGCCTTCAAGAGAGATTTTGAGGTTTTTCAAGAAAGGAAAAAGGTAAAGGAAGAGAAGAGCTTCCATTTGAGCTAAGGATCTCTTCACTTTGTGAAGAATCAAGGAAATCAAGAAAGACAAAAGAAGCAAGGGATCAAGAGAGGCAAGAGGAACAAGAGAAGAAGCATTTTTTAGCAAGTCTCTAAGTAAGGAATATCAAGGTGGGTACAAGTTTATAATAGAGTAAATAAGACACTATTATTTTTCTTTAAATCAAAGTCGTTTATTGATTTTAATTGCATCATAAGTGTTGCATTCATGGTTCTTGAATGATTTGTGAAATATGCTACATGTTTGCTACACGAATTGTGTGATGATTTATAAAAAGACTTTGCAAGTGATTTATGAAAAGATAATATGTTTATGAAATCATGTTTACGAAATATTTCATGTCTATGAAAAGCAAGCTTTCAAGAAGTGCCATTTTGGGAAACAAGCTTACAAGTTATTAAATATGTGTTATATGGGTTTGTGGTGGTCCCCTAAGTTCAGTCACGTGCACGTTTACCAAGTTATAGGCATCTCCCGCCTGCCCTCTAGTGGCATGGAGCTCCTTCATGGACTCCTCTAAGTATATGGATACACAAGAACCTTATGGAATTATGTAGTACGTTCTATTTTTAGATCCACCCAAACCATTCTGATGTGCTTATGTGCTCATGTTATGTTAGCAAGTTTGATGCATTAATGTTTTGTGACTTATGAATTTTGGATGAAAGCCTAAGAAACATGTGTTCTATAATCTCAATGAAAAATTTCTATGACAAGAAAAATGGTTTCAAAAGTTTTGCTTACATTTTTGTTATAAACTCTTACCCACAAGCTTTCAAGCTCACCCCCTTTTTACCCCATCTTCAGGTGATAGCTAAGAGATCAAGTGGTCAATAGCCTAAGGGAAATTCACCAAATTTGCTTAATTTGTAGTTTGAGTTGGTTTTAGGAATGTACAATGTTATAGTTGCATACCTAGTTTATTTGTTTAAGAATTGTTGTAATTTGAGACTTTGAGATGATATTGTAATGTGGTTTAAAATGTCATTAAAGATTTGTAAAAACTTTATTCTTTTGAGGTTAAGGAAATATGAATTGTGTATGGATGATATTGAGATGATTAGCAGCTTGAACAGATTATTTTGAGCATAAATTGTGGATATATATATATATATATACATATACACACGTATGCCTAAGTGAGATTCACAGGAAGGTAAGACAGGAATTATGATTGATCAAATATAGTTGGATGTGATGAGACAAATAAGTTAAGTTTTGAGAGTTTCATAAAG
>JANSVA010000004.1:34339170-34358321 GCA_025504915.1 Erythroxylum reticulatum
AAATTATGTCTAATCACCTCTAAGGTATTAGAACACATTTAACTCAACCACCATGGTCTTATCTATCTAATGAACTTAGTTTTACACTCTTAGAAGCTTATATGTCAGAAATCTCTAAGATTTCACATACTGATGAACTCTAAGTTCATGTAAGGACATAAAATATTATAAATCACTAACAATATATACCCAAAAGGATTTTAAATACATATTACTCATATACAACCATGTATATATCAATTTATAGTAGCATCTCCAAGTACAGAACAATAAAAAAGTGCTCAGAGAGTCCGACAATACATAACATTTTTTTAATATGTATATTAAAAATTTGACTACATTCTACAAAGCGTTGTTAAAAACATTTGGCTACATTTTCAAAATTGTAGCTAAAAACTTTTGGCTACGTTTCTAGAAATGTAGCTTAAAAGAAATTAGCTACGTTTTCATAGCCACGATTTAGAAAATGTAGCTAATAAGCTTTAGCTATAAAAACAAAGCATAGCCAAAACGTATGGGTAATCATTATCAAAATGTCACATATAGTTTTTGGCTACGAAAATAAAGCATAGGAAAAAACTATTTGCGATAATTAGGAAAAAATGTCTCCTATAGTTTTCTGTTACAGAGATTTGATGACAAATATAAATCATTATCGACAATTTTTGAAGTCTAATGATGCATTTGACATTATAAGAAATATTGATACTTTATTTGAGATATCTAATAAATTGTGAATGAAGTTAAGCTTGAAAACATTGTGCAATTTAGTTGCTTATAAAACAATTAGGAAAAGTTTGCAAAGCAAGTACACTTCTTTATAGTGGAATCATTGTACTGCACATTAAATTATCATGATGTTAGATAATATAGGAGATGCTAGATATTTTCCTATTATTGATAAAACCGTGTAGAAAGCGAGAAAGGTGATTAAGTTCATTTATAATTATGTATGGGTTCTAAGTTTGATAAGAAAGGATTTCACCAATTGTAAGAATTTGTGTCGTCCTACGATGACAAGATATGTAACTAATTTTTTATCATTTTAATGTTTTGTTATAATAAAGGAGTTGATACAAATATTTACAAGTGACAAGTTAGTTGCATCTCGGCATTACAGGTCTAATGTTGGAATAAAGATTTCATGAATTGTACTTGAAGATTATGAATTTTTGGTCTTAATGTCAATTTTTCATCTAAGTTTGTAAGCCTTTAGTGAGAGTATATCATCTAGCTAATAGTGATGAGAAAACAATGATGAGTTACTTTTATGATTCCACAAAGAAGGCAAAGGAAGGAATTAAGGCCAATTTGAAAAATAGGTCTTCTTTGTATGCACCTTATTTTACAATCATCAATGAAAGATGGGAAACACAAATTTAATTTTCTTTATTTGCTAATGGGGCATTTCTAAATCCTAGTGTTTAGTTAAACTAGGTTTTACAAAGAAAGATGAAGTTAATAGGAGAATGATATTATCACCCTGATTGTTTCATATGAGATAATGCAAGATATTTATAGCTCATAAATAAAAGCATAAAAGGATGTGTGTAGTGATTTTGGGGTACCTATTGCAATTCTTCAAAGAGACAAACTTATCCAGGATTACTTGTTTAAAATTAACCATCACTTTGTTTTCTGGATAAGATTACTTTTATTATTTTACATTTGTTTGGTGAGACCAATTTGAAAGTGGTGTTCTATAATTGCAAAGTTTGAAATTTGAAATTTAAATCAATGTATTAACTGTAATTGGGTTTGAAAGAAGTTATATTCGATTTGAATTCATCCATTCTAAAAAAGAAATAAATTGTAAAAAAAAGGAATAAATGATTTGATCTTTATTTGATACAACTTGAAGCTTCAATAAAGATACGTTTTTATCATTATTAAGTTGAATCTATTTTCTTGTAATTTCTTAATAACTTAATTTCATTTGTTTACTATGATTCTTAAGGGAACAAGTAGTTCTATAGATCCAATTTGGCTTAACCATATTGATGTTTTAGCAAATTAAATTTCTAAAGAGCCACGTTTCATAGACGAGAGTAACTTGGAAGAAATCTTAGATGGGAAAATATGGACATGTCATTTGGTGTAATGACTTTGAATGATAGTAATGAAGAGACTCATCTTAATGAAAAGGATTTTGTACCAAATGGAAATTAAAGCTCCTTTGATTTGAGCAGCTATGTTATTGATTAAAGTTTCAATTTTTTCTCTTTTATTTTAATTTCAATTATATTTCATGTACATTTTAAATTCTATATATGCAATATAAATATAAAATTTTTACTGTAAGTGTTTTTTTTTTCAGGTTTCACTTACACTTTGTTTTATTCTTTTGTATGAACTCTTATTATAATGCTTATGGACCTATATTATTCTTACTATATCATGTTTTGATGTAATTATTCTTTACTATATGATGTAAATTGTAACATTTTACGTACTTTATATTATTCTTGTTTTATATATACATGTGAATTAAACGATTTTTTCTTACATTAATTATGGTTAAGGTTTATATGAGAAAGATATGAAAGGTAATATTAATAAACAGTTGTTATATCAAATTTATAATATTATCATTTTTTAAAAAAGGTTGAAATATAATTAAAAATTATATTGCACAATATATTGAGGGACTTTTTTTAATTTTGTAAAATTCAGGGACTATTGAATATTCGAGACAATACTTATTATTAACCGGTAAAGATACTGTACTATACCAAAATCACTAAGATTTTATCCTTCATACCATCTTATCTTCAAGAATCCACATTCTTATTATAATGAAGTTCCAAATATATCCAACTATGTCCAATTACAAATAATGCACAAAATTAATTAATAAGATATCTGAAAAATCCTTAACAATAACATTAATGAATATCCTAAGCATATAAGATGTTATTATGTTTAATAATGGACAAAGTAGCCAAAATGTTAGTCACTTCATTCAAGTCAACCTAATAACTTTATGTAATCAAAAAAACCAATACTACATTCAAATTGAGATATGATGTGCCCAAATAAGTTCTAAAAGTACCTAGGCTATCCTACTCATAAGTATACGAGATAGTTGTAGTTGATTACCCAGGATCATCTCCTAAGAAGGTGAAATTGGTTCATTTAAATTAATCTTAAATAAAAATAAAAACATATGCAATCCTAAACATTCTATCCTGATTTTTTCAATGAAGACTTTAAATAAAATCACAAAATTAAACCTAAAAGTAAAATGATTCAACTGAAAGCAAAAACGAATAAACTAATCGAAGTGGGAAACTCTTAATAACTAATTTCACTAATTTAATCAAAAATTGGGTTCTCTAATTAACTCAAATAATAAAATAAGTCTAACTTTTGTATTTAACAAGTTATCATCTGAATTAATTAAAGAAACCTGACTACTAATGACCACTTAAGTCAATATATTTCTATTTTTTAACCTAAGTGTCTATAATTTCTCGTTCTAAATTAAACTTCATCTCTCAATCCTTTGTTTAATATCAAAATGATGCAAAGTTTGGTCATGCTATTACATCCATTCAGTTTAGAAACTATGGCAACCATAAGACAACATTACAGTCCGTTAACCATGCATATTTAACTAAAATAGCTACATTAATCTTTAAAAAAAGGAGATCAGCCTATCTTTTTCAGTATAAGAGAAGTATTTAAGCAATAAACTAAGTAAATAATCAAATGAACTATCAAAAGATAATAAAGTATGAGTCTATCAACTAACAAAGGAGTAAGTTCAGTACAAAAATAGAGAAATAATAAACAAAATGAGAAAACAAGAGTTCAGATGAGGGAGTTACGGTGATCTCCTGCCACTCTCAAGCTCTCTGCATTAGCTCTCGCCTTCTACTTCTGCTTGGTTCTCACTTAGATGTTCAATTACTCACGCTGCTTCTACCTCTCTCTGCATTAGCTCTCACCTTCTACTTCTGCTTGGTTCTCACTTAGATGTTCGATTACTCACGCTGCTTCTACCTCTCTGATATTCTTCTCCTTCTCCTCACCCAACTGGTCTCTACTTTCTCTCCTCTCTTCTCTGCTTTCTTTTTCTCTATTTGTTTTGTGTCCCCCCAATGTTCCCGAATAAGTATGTGGGGTTTGTAATGATAGAATTAATGTGTCGCCACCCTTTATTCCCTTTCTATTTGTAGTATGACTCTAGTTTTAAGAATTCGAGTCGTCACCCCTACAGCTATAACGTATCAGACTTAAAGTGAGTCAAATGGAGTATTCACGAGGTGATTAAAATTGTCACCTCTTGAGGCCTGGTCATCACCGTGACTTAAGTGTTATGGTGGTGACAAGTTTAGTCACCACTTTTCTTTATGTATTTTTCTTTTTGGTTATTTCATGCAAAATTTACGTGAACTTTCAATTTTCATGCAAAATTTACAAAATAATCCAATTAACATGCATGCAATATTCGCACCATTTTCACTCTATTCATCTCACATTTGGATCAAAATATAAGAATTTATATCCAAAATAAAGATATGAAGTCAAGCAAAGTTAATAGAAATTAAAAATAACAAGATATAAATAATATAATTCTTATTTATTATTTTGCCTTAGGAATTCTCCTGGATAAAATGATAGGAAATATGGACCATAAAACTGTAACATTGCATTACAGACTAAATTACACCATCACTTGCCATAAAATAAGCACCTACAAGCATAAACTAACATTTCTTTACATTATCCATAATACAATGGCATCATATATTGCCAGAAACTATATAAAAATTAAGTTGTAACCCGTAAGTTCTCCACTAAGGTTCTACTTAACACCATCCTTAGCATGATTTGAATCATTATATTCTTTACTTCCCATAAATCAAAATAACACCAATAATGTTTGTTCTATAGTATGGAGAAGAAAAACTACAAATAGAAAAAAAATTCAACAGCTAAATCACTTTCTTAATTACAATTTATAAAGTACAATATTGCTAAGACATACACTTCAAAAAGAATACGTATACACGAGTAGCTATACATGTATCAATGCTATTATGCAAAATCTTTGGCAATATTTCTTATATTCTTCAAAATATTATGTAAGAAATCAAAACCTGGTAAGATTTATCCATTTTTTTTATAAAACTTAGTTTATGTCTTCCTAATAACATTATAACATGAAATTCAATTCTAACACAACATTTACTATTGATAACCAAAGATGCTTAAGTGTAAGATTACATACCATAAATGTAAGGCCCCAAATTGTACCTTAGTTGGAATGTTACATGTTCATTAAAATACATGTATGTTAGGTGCTAAAAATTGTTATATGATTGAGAATTGCATATGACTTGAATTTTGGTTTAATGGATCGTACTTGGTGAATTGGAATTAATTAACACCATTAGAGAATTGAGGTATTAAAATGTACATTTGGATTAGGACAATTGTCAACTGGCAAGTCAAGTTGGTACATAAAAAATTAGAATGACTAAGCATATGAGTTAGTGACATTTGGCATATCTAAGGCATTAACAAATGGCATAGTTAATAAATTGACAAGTGGCAACAACTAGTGAGGACAAATGGCCTAATATCTTGGTGACATTTGGTAGCCACACATGAAGACAGATAGATGGCTTCATTTAAGGACAAGTAGGACACTTTCATGTGAGACATATGCCCTTTCAAAATGAGGACACCTTGCATCACAAGGTTTAGGTAAGTGCAGATTCATTGCAGCTCATTTTTGGTATTTCTGCTGCCTTCTCTATCTTTTGCTTCTCACCACCAAAACCTCTCACTTCCTCTCAACTTCTAAAGTTTTTTCTTGATTTTGGGTTATTAACGCTTAAGAATTCTTACATGAGACTGCATCAAGAACGTTACTTTATATTACCTTCTATATTATTATCATCTTAGTGTTAAGATCATCCTATATCTACCTTGATTTTGGAAGTGCATTGATTGCTTGGAAGAGATTATCTGGTTCTTTAGAGTTGTTTTTTGAAGTTAAGAAGGTAAGGGAATGCTAAACTTGATTTAGATAGAATATGTATTGAATTGATGATGAATTGAGGTTTGGAATATGACACTTATTTGATAGCTTTTTCTTTAAATGTTAATACCTAACAGATCATAGATTGTGAGATGCTAAATGAATGATTTTTTAATTGGTTTGGACATGAATTTGATGAGTATTGAAGCATGAATAAGATAGAATTGAAGTGCAATATAGAATTGAAGTGTAATTGATAAACTATGGAGAAGGGTATTGAAGGTGTATGAAGGAGCTAAGTTTTGGAAGCAGTTTGGAAGTTATCGGTGAGTGAACCGCATGATCATAGGAATTATAAGGCACATTCCTAAGGTCGTAGGAAATGGTTAGGAAGGTGAAAAACTTGGTTTTGTGCAATTGTTGAACTATATAAGGTTAGGTCTTTTTAGTTGGTACATTGGGACTTAATTGGACTTGTTTAAGGTGTGAATTGAACTTAAATTAAGGATAGATTAATTGAGTAAAAGTTAATTTAGTTATGGATTGTTAATTGGGGTGATTACTTAAGAAATGTGTGGTTAGTGATAGTGTGTCTAATGTTGAAATGTATAATGTGTTCAAGGATGAATGTGTCCCTATGAATATAAATGTGTTTCAAAGGATTTATGTCATGTGAATTGAATATGATTGTTTGTGAATTGGAAATTTATGTAATTATATGTAACGTGTAAATACATAATGTATTTATTGGTACTTTATTGCAAATTTTTATATCCATGAGGTATGTTAAGTTGTTGGATATGAAAGATTATGTTCAATTTGAGAAAAATGGAATAAAGACATATGTTATGTACTACATCTTTTACATATGATTCTGAAATCTGAAATGTTTTGTTTTAAAACTACCAAGCCCTAGTTGTGGATAAATAGGCATGCCTAGAAGGGTCTGCAACTGCTCCTATAACCAAACACTAAAGTTTCTTCTATAACCAAACACTAAGGTGCCTTTTGTGTTAGACACTCCGATGTCTTTTGATTTTAAACACTTCTGTGTCTTTTGTTTTAGAAACTTAAGTGTCTTCTATTTCAGATCCCAAACATGGTTATTTTCTATTTTGGTCCCGTTACCCACTTTTGTAAAAAGGATTAGCAGGCTAATTTGTTTTGTATTCTGTTACATGCACAGATCTGATATAATCAAGCTCTGTTTTAAAATAACTAAATTGTGTTCTGACACAATCAAATTCTGTTATGATACTTTAAAGTTATGTTTTGATATTATGGTATTCTTTTCAGATACTAGAAAGTTTTGTTTTGAAGCAAGTCTATCCTGTTCTGATATGTTATATTTTGTTCTAATGCAAATAATGTTGGATTGTTCTCTAATTTGAACAATTAAATGTTATATGTGATTTAATCTGATTCTGTATATGTGAAAGATAGATGATTGTTAGAAACAGTCGCCAAATTATATCTTATTTAGTTATTTCCCCACTAAGTTTTATGCTTAGCACGGTGGTTTTGCCTTCGTGTAGGTTCTGATAAGAAGATTTAAAGACTAGGACAAAGACAACTGTAGTTGCCAAAGAAGGATGTATTTTATTTTGACAAGATGTATATTTGAGTTTATTTTTTAGTTGTATTTAATGTAATGAGACATTTTGTATATTTGTGGATAAGGTTTTTAATATCCTATAAGTGAATTGTAATAACCTTCATATATGTTGGCTTTTGAAATCATGGTATGTATTTGGATAAGTACAATATGTTTGATATATTCTGTTTAAAAACAACTTCTAATGATATGTGATGTATTTTTGCTTGAGTTTCTAGGAATGCATGTGAGGGAATGTTTAGTTATGTTTTATGTGACATCTACATATCCTCATAGGGGGTAAGTGGGTGTTACAATAAATATTAAATTCAATATATAGTTGCCAAAATGAAGTCCAAAATTCGTATTCCTAAGAAACAAAATTGATGAAAACCCATTAACCAACAACAAGTTATACGTAACATAATATATACATAAAGTTTAAGAACATTGTAAAGAAATTTAGAAATTAATTTCTCAATTATTTTAAACAATTGTCTTGCCATGTAACTTACATAATTCCTAGGTTTAAATATGAAAGGGAACCACTTAATGCCAAGTTGAACCTAATGCGTCAAATGATGTCATAACAAGCAAATCAACATGAATAATGTAGCAGTAACTTAATCAATTTTATATAAAATAGAATATACACATCAAATTTATAACCACACTTGTGCTAACATTAATAATATCCTAAAAATAAACCACGTTACCTTGTTTTCAATGAAACTTTTCTTCATATGAATTTAACATTTACAAAATCATAAGTTGGAAGTCATTACAAGATGTAGACCTTTTCCTAACTTTAACTAACTTTAGGCTTATAACACCACCTATACTTGATAAGTATAAATTGCATCATCTTTTAGGGCATACTTTGATATTTGTTTAACTGTTAATTTGATCATCTAGTATATGTTTAGGTTATAATTGTGTTAATTATTTATATTTTAAGTATTTTATGGGTTGATACAAGTTTTTGAGCTTAAATATTATATTTTGAGGTACCTTGATGTCTTTGCTAGTGTTTTAGGGTTAGTATCGAAGAAAAAAGGAGTTTCGAAAGACATTCAGCACAAAACAACAACCCACGATCGTGCCTTATTGTGCAGAAGGCTTAGATGTAGACCACGATAGTCTTTTACGAACTTCACGTTTTAAGGGACCTTTCAGACCCCAGAAAAACGCTAAGGTTACCCAAAACATAAAAGACTATTTAAAGAACAATAAGAGGAGCATAAAGCAACTTTTGACATTAGTCACACTTGAAACCCTAAAGAGAGAATACTGAGAGAGAGAAAGAAGAAGAAGGAACAGGAAGATGAAGTTGACTCGATGTGCTTCCCGGATCAAGAGGCTTCCTGATGTTGCTGCCTTTCATCATCTATTCTAATTCATTATTTCCTTTTCGTTTCGATTTTATTTATGTGTAGAATTGAGATGGATAGTATGATGATAGGATTTGGAATATTGATGATGTTTTAAACTCTCTTTTGGGATTTTGTTTTGATTTAATGATAATTTAGTCAATTGTGTTTATTGTATGAATGCCATGATTTGATTGTGTTCTTACATAATTCTATAATAAACTAAGAAGGTAATCTGAATGAAAAATGATTAAATCAAATTAATGAGGGTTAGGCAATTCAATAGAAACCGTGTCAAGTCATATTCGTAATTATGCAGAGAGAGATCTCGTGTGATGTTCCAATAGTTTATTAGAGTGCTTCAAATGTAATTAGGGTTTTTGGATAATTTGTGAATTGAGAGATTGCAAATTCCATAATTTGATTAGGTTTATAATTTAAGGTTTAATAGTTATAACTCGAGAAAAATTAATTAGCCCTAGGATAGTCTAAAACCAACACTCTATTGACATATAATCGGCTAGGTTAGCATTAATAATAAGTAAAATCCCCTTTCTCATAATTTGGTAAATTCCTTAGGTTGATTTATATTGTGATTGCATATTGGTCATTTGTTAATACTTTTTTGTTTAATTTCTAATTTGATTGGTTGAACTCAATTCTTGTAATTAATTTCTCCTTCCTTATGGGATCGACACCTTTAATACTACGATATGAACCATGCACTTGTGGAATATTGAGGGTTTATAAGATTAAAACTGACCCTAATCAATACTTACATTTAGACGCCTTAAATTTCTTATCTCCATGCTTGAATTTTAATGTTTGTTATATTAATTTCATTATGATACATACAATTGTTTGGTCAAGCTTTTAATGATGCTATCTTACCTCCTTATTTATGATTTTTTTACTATCTCATCTTGTTCCTTTTATTTTGTAAGTCGGAAGTCCACCATCAATGTCTTCTCTTGCGTCATACTCTTCTTAAATGCTTATATTTTATCGTTAATATAAAATATCATTACAATTTTTATCTAAATGTATTAAGAGATTCTTTAAGATATACCACTCTCTTTAACCTCTTCTTCTTAGTCTTCTACATCATTTCGGTCTTTCATGCCTCAAGATAATGTTATCTAAATTCCATCATCAATTAGTTGCCTTCTTCATGTCATGCCTCGAGAATGTTTGTTTAGTTGCCTTTGTCATCAATAATGTCTCCTCATGACTTGAGACTTCATCTTTTCCTTTCCATTTAACTAAAAAGTAAAAAATTCTCACATACAAAATAAAAATCTTTGATAAATAAGTGAATAATAGCTTATATCTCATTACCTTTACCTCTTTTGCCTCTCATAATATGTTGCTAACTTTTCTTGTTATCTCCCACCACAATAAAACTTCTTAAATTGTTTCTTATTGTATTCAACCCTACATACCCAATATAGATGATTAATTATTCTGTTTAATTTGTAGCAAAGAGTATTTCCAAATATTACCATAAATTAGCCAAAAAATATTACCTTTAGCCTCCCACATTGGCTCTTTAATACCTTATTAGCATCCAATGCTTTTTTTATGCTAATATCAATCCAAATTGTAATCCTTGCCTTCTAGTCCCACTTAAAGGAATGATTGATGCATAACTTGTTCAAATAAAATAAAATTAAAGTCATTTATTATGAACTACCATTTTGTTTCCATCTAAATATTTATTAATATTTTTAAAATTTTGGACAGTTAACTTGCCATCAATACAGTTATGCATCCAACTATTCCTAGTGTAACACCTTTTTCCTTTATCATTTAATGTAATATATGAGTTTGCTTGCACAAATGGTTCAAAATAAAATATCTCTAACCAAGTTGCTACTAGTCATCAACCTTAAATACAATACCCAAAAACTACTTATTGATATCGTAGTTAGTATTTAGGTATAAAACATACCTAAGACATAAAAAAGGAAGTTTTGTCAAAACATTTCCTTTGTTCATAGACCCTTAACTTTGTTAGGTATTTATTGAATTAATATTTTGTTATTATTGACTTTGTACTTCTCTTGAAGTCTCAACACCTTAGCCTAATTTTCTTTTATATGTACTTGTTTCATTTTATTATAAACCCCCACGATTGATGCCACAATTTCCCTAAAAATCTCCTTAACTTTATCCTCCTTAGATTTTAACAAAAGAAACTATGTCAAAGCAAATATATAGTTAGTAGCAGTGGTCCCTCCTCATTTGAGACCCTTCAGTTCACAAAATCCCATCTTGGTAACCCTCTTCAACTTTTTTAGAGTAAGGCTTTACCTTGATTTATGTTGCTTTTTTGAATAACATCATATTTAATAATTTTGAAAATATTTAAACAATTTAGTCAACATTTAGATATATTCATACTTTATCACCAAACTTTGGTAATTTTGTTTATATTTCTCCAAATTTCTGACCTTGTTATTTATGTTGGGATTTTATTGACTTGTATCATTAGCGACAACATCATCACCAACCTACAAGTTTATTCTAATATGCTTATTAATTATCTTTTTACACTTATTAATATTTATTATAATATGCGTATTAGTTACTTTTCTTGTCACCTTTATGATATTTTTCTCTGTATCTTATTAAGGATATGATAATTTTATAATAGCTTTTCCTTCTTTTATGGAACCTAAGAATAAAAGAATAAATATAGACCGTACCATACCATATAAAAATCAATTATATACTATAGAAAGTTGATATGGAGATGGTGAGATGAGAGGGATGCTTTCTGAATATCATATATATAGATGATTTATTATGTAAGTCTCTTGATGCCAAGTCTCAGTATTTTAGTTTCCCACTAATCATAAACCTACTCCATACATGTTTATATGTATAAATTGCACTGGATTGAGAGAAAATAAAGGAATGTCTTTCTTTTTTAGGTTATATTTTGCTAATGATATTGGAATAAGATGATGATGAAGTATGATGAAATGGGAGGGAGGGAAAAATAAAAGCTTTTAAAGGAAAAGTGTTCACCATTATCAGATTACTCTTTTACCCTTCCTATTATATCTCAAAACAAATAAAAGCTTTTTAAGGAAGAGCGTTCACCATTATCAGATTACTCCTTTACCCTTCCTATTATAACTTAAATCAAAATTCATAAGTGGCACGTGGTAGTTACATACTTCCCTATTTTCTTTTACTTTTCTTCCATTTAAGCATATGGGCAAAGACACACCCATGTCCTAACATGCATGAGCCTTATTAACTTTTATATCATGAAGGATTGCCTTTGATCTACTTGTGTACCAAACTTAACTAACACTTAAACATTTGTTTATCCTTAAGTAATCAATCTTATCACTTTAAACTTAAATAGTGGCAACTCTAGGAAAGAATTTAAAAATAATAATCATATTAATTAAGATTCCTCATTATTCATTCAATTACAAAGTTCATCAAATTTCTAAGCATTTAGTTATTTGCATTACGTAACAAACCAATTCAATTCTCTATAATCCTTAAAACTTTAACCCAATCTACAAAATTCAACATAATGCCCAAAATTAAAATATAGGTGAAAGATGCTTCAACTTTAAAACATTTTCATTTCCCTTATTGAAATAAAAGAAAAACAACAACTTTAAATTAACACAAGAGCATTTAGAATTTTATCTGAAAAGTCACCTAACCTATTGACATGAAAGTTAACACCTTGTTTTAAACACTCTAGGATACTCAGTTAGGTCTCTATTTCAAATTGCATCTAGCACCACTCTTTAACTTCAACCTTTTAACTTGGAGCAAATTTAGCGGAGTGCCTGTATAAATTATACAAAAAATATCATAGTGTAAATCAAGTATCCAGTTCAAAATTAATAAAACAAATTAAAACTTAGTCATCAAAGCTTACCAATATTTACCTAAACTAATCAAATTATAATAAGAACCAAACTTGTAATAATTCATATCAATTAATCTTCTTTTAAGATGAAAAATTTTCCAAAATTGTTCTATATTAAGCTAATTATAACAAATTTAATTAGTCTAATAGTTAATTCCTTTCCCACACTTAATTTTTTCATTATCCTTAATGTACTCACATACAAGAGTAATGAAAAATAGAAAATCTTGTAAAAAGAGTAAGGACAATTGATACTTCACTAATGATAAAAGAATCGTTAGTCTTATCCAATGCTATCAACACTTGTCCTGAATTAGTGAAAGTTGATCTCTACTTTAGCATGTAGGGATGTTTTATAACTCGAAAATATATTTCCTATATAAACTACAAATTTTTGTCAATTCTTAACCTAACTAAGAAAACTATGATCCAACATACATAACTTTAAAATTGTTTTAAATTTAAAACAAGTGCAATAAATATCAACATGATGTAAAAGCAAACTAAAACTATTAGTAAAGATCCTAAAACTATTAAATTAAATCAAAACATCTATATGATTAGGTTACTTTCTAGCAAGTGATTATTTATGAGACTTTTAGCTGGACTTGGTCATTAAGTCTTTTAACCTTGTGGCTCATTAAAATTCTTCTTACCATTCAAAGGCACATTAGCTTCTATAGATAACTTATTATTCTGCACATTACTTAGAGAAGGAGAGAAGTTAACATGATAAGTATTCTTGTCTCCTAATGTGCATAATGCAAGTAAGAAGGCAATTGCTTCAAATTTAGCTTCAATGCATCTTTTGTAGATGGTAGGGTTTAGGATTTCCTTCTCCTAAGTCCTGAAAAATACATGAAATTTAGGGTTAATAGCACTCTCCTTCCAACCTAAGAGAATTATCAATAAAGTTAGTGTCCTCATTTTTTTTCATTATGTCCTAAAGCCAAACATGCTTCTAAAGGGTTAACAAAAGTAACTTTTGGTAAGTCATCATGCACAATAAAGTAAACAATATCAATCATATAATAATTATCATCAAGGGTAAGCCCCTTCAATACCTTAAAGATGTTAAAATCCATATTCTTATTGACTTATTCCTGAGGACATCAATAGTACCTCTCCAATATTTATAAACAATCTCTTTAATATAATAAGAACCTCAGTGCAATACTCTATGTCCATTATCAAAAAGTCTATAGGAAAACTTAGTTCTCCTACTTTAACAAATAGGCTTTCTACTGCTCCAATCGTGTATCTAATGGACCTATCAGCTAGTTAGAGTCACAAAGTTGCAGGCGTGAGTGCACCTACTCTAAGTTTATTAAAATGACATAAAGGTATAAGATTAATACTTACACCTCAATCATATAAGCTTTTCTAAATAATGGAAGCACTAAAATGACATGGAACAATAAAACTACATAGATTATTTAAGTTAGAAGGTTTTTTATTTTTCAAGAATAAACTGCACTTCTTAGTTAAATGTACGATAACATAATCCTCAAGTTTGTCGTTTTCAAAGAGGATTTCCTTCAAAAACTTTGCATATGATGACATATGATTTCATGCTTCAACAAATGGGATGTCAATGTGCAACTTCTTGATAATATCTAGTAGTTTATTAAAGTTATCCTCTTCCTTTCTTTTCTTTTTCAAACTTAGAGTATAAGGAATGTGTGGAACATAGTTTTTGATAGTTAGTTAAGGGACTGATGTTGTACTGTTCACCAAGTTTGGCCTTTGAACTTCATTTCCCTCGTCCTTTTCTTTAGGCTTATATCAGTTATACACATCCTTTTCTTTAGTAGTTATAGCCTCAAGTGTTTTATCACCCCTTAGTATGATGGCTAACACTTTCTCTTTTGGGTTTTATCTATATGTTACTAGGAAGCTTACCTTGACCTTTTTCACTAATGATTTGGGATAGGTTCACTTATAAGTCTAACTTATAAATGGATGCAAAATTTGAATGCATTGGTAAGGCTATATTTTATATGTTATTAATGGTTAAATTAGTTATAATTTAACATCTTATATGATATTTTATTTGAAATCATACGATGTTTTCCTATATTTAATTCACTGTCTTGTAGGTGATGATTTACAAAAATTATCAAGTTTCATTTGTAACTTTCCTTATAGTTATTTGATAAAGAATAAATTAAAGTCATCTGAAAGTTAACATGATGGACATCAACTTATGGAAGATATTAAAGATGAATTCAAGCTCAAAAATATTGAAAACTTAAGGAAATTTGAAGAATAGAAAATATGGCACTAATATGGATTGTTCATCTAAACTAAACTAACACTAAACATAAAATGCAACTAGCATCAAACTCATTATATTAACATCTGTAAATTTTTAAAGCTAAACTAACATAGGCCTGAAAGTGTAACAAACACTAAACTCAGGATTTGGAACTTGACGATGCATAGAATTATAAGTTTAACCATTTTAGAATTCTTTTATGTAACCCAATCTTATAAACATTGTTATTATAGTTCTTTATAAGGGAGTATACTTAATGAGTTTGATTAGGTTAAATTGTGTAACTAAAGGTAGTAATTACCTAGTTAAATATACATTTGCTCCTCAATATGGGGAATAGACAAATTATGTTAATTGTTATTTCAACCATGATAATGGACATTACATGATGATTTTAGATTTGCATAAGTGAACCTAAATGCTTAACGTTTATCTTATTGATTTCTTTTCATTAGCTCGACTATCATTTTTTTAATTAGTTTAGTCACTTAATTATTTTACCTAAATCTTATTTTATTTAATGTTATTATTTAGTTAGGATTAATAAACAAAATAGTATAATCTTTGTGGGATTGATACCCGAGACTATTATAATTTCAATAACTTGTTACAATCTATTATATACATTTATAGATAAATTAGATCAAGTTTTTAGCATTATTATAAGGGACTATTTAATTACTATCTTATTAATCTTAGCTTTATTTCACATTTATCCTTATCTACTTGTTTATAATTTAGCTATCATCTATATTGCATCTTTTAAATTAGGTGCAAATATGGTTTAACTATGACTTGAGTAATAGGGGACATGCTATCATGATGGCATGTAAGGGCATCCTTCTCATGCAAGCATAAACATGGAGCTTACCTCATTTTAGTATGAAGAGGATAATTATATAGTTACCACTAGGGGAATTACCAATCGAATCACCTAAGTTCCAATATAGACCTTAACTTTAGTGGCTACAATTGTTGCAAACATAGATGATGCTTGAGGTATTCTAATAGTGCATATTCTCTATCAACGTAAGATCAGGTAAATTGGAATAAATGGTGCAATTTAAATATGCATCCATTAACAATTTGGAGATTCAATTGATCTAAATAGCTAAGATGAGGTAAAAGAGGTCAAGGTACACTTCCCAGTAACATAAAGATGAATTTAAGAGATCAAATATTAATCATTGCATTTAGGAGTGACAAAACATTTGATGTTCAAGATGCTAAAGAGAAGGAAGTATAAAGGTTAGATAAACATAAGGATTAAGGAGAGAAAGTAACGAAAAAAACTAAATTGATAATAGTCTCATCTCCATTTGATCCCAATCATAGTCTTGATTTAAAGGACAAGTTGGTCAAGAATAAACTAACTTCATTCTCATATTTAATAAGAGTCATTCTGGATTAATAAACATCAAGACCGATAATGACACCTTACATGCCACTAATTCCATTCTGATCAAGCTTGGAATGAATGAAAGGTAAGACAAATTTGCTTTTTTTAAGATGTTGAAGAATACATAATACTTAAATTGTCTCTTTTTAAACAAGAAGAAGTTTAAGGAGTTATCAGTAGTTAATTTAAATGAAAAGGGCTCCTACATCTAGCAAATAGAAGAAGGGGAATTAATGAATCTAATTCCAACAAAACATGAGGGAGCTTTTGAGCTTTATACCCTAAAGAAGAGTGGATATAATCTTTAATTATGGATTCAAGATGATTGACATGAATAAGAAATCCAAATAAAGGACTTCTATAGAAGTGTTTATTAGGAGGTGCCCCAACATTCTAACTTTTGTTTTCTTTCATTTTGATTTATTAGTGATAGTTATTTACTAATATTTTTATTTCTTTAGTAAGTAGTTTTTTTTTTGGAATTTATAGAATTTTACCCCACCAAACTTGTCATGGATTTATAATAGTTTCATCTTCCTCCGTTGTCTCTTGTACTTGCTTTTATTATCTTATTTATTTGACAGTGAGGATAATGTCATGTTTAAGTGTGGATGTGAATATATGAGAATTTGATTTTTTTTAGTTTGTATGTTTTATATGTTTTAGGTTTAAACCTTTTCTATTTAGTTTTCCTTTTTTTATATATAGGAACTCATTTGTTACTTTAAGATGATAATGTAATTTTACGCATAATTCTATATTGAGATTGGTTTTTAAAGGTTAAATGTCTTATATGAATAAGTAGTTGCTATGTAAACTTGACTTTACGAATACTAAGAAATCAAATCTATTGAGTAATAATACTTTAATTTGACTTAAAGGATCCTATAATCGTTTCTTTCAAATATCAATATCTTCTAACATTTTGAATTTATAAAACTTTAATTTAATCTTTTTGGGATTACATGTAAGATATGTACACGTGTTAAAATCATAAAGCCAATTAGGATTAATATTTGAGCTAAAGTGCCTATATTTTGTATATTAATCTATTAATGAGCCCTTTTGAGCATATAATAAAATTTTAATTTTGTCTTTGTAAGCCTTTTCAAAAAAACTTGATCTTAAAAGAAAAAACAAGTAATTACGTCCTAATTTATGATTAGTAGAGCTTTTTCTTGCAATTTGATATGATGGTTAGGTATGGTATACAAAGAAATAAGTGTGAGAGAGATGGTGACATGGAAGAAAAGACAATGTAAAATGGAAGTTCATGTCAAAAGAGAAAAAATGAAAAAGATGAAAAGAAAGAAAAAGAAAAGAGAATGTTAAAAATTGATTGATGTGTTTCTTAAAATTGAAAAGAATTGAGGAAGTGTAGTTTTTGCATAGTTTGAAGAGTTAGCAGAGTTTTTTTAATCAAAATTTTGATTTACTTGCTTTACAATTTGTGAAAATGTATTGTTTTTCCTATTATCTTTCTTTATTAATCTACTTATCCTTTTGGCCTCATTATAACCTTGTTCAAGATCTTTTGGTTTTTTTCTTATATATATATCTATTGAAGTAGTGGAGATTAGATGATTTCCAATCTTAAGCTAGGTTAATTTTCATGAGAAAAAGATGAGGGTACCTTTCCCAAATTTCAAATACTTATATGAGTGAATGATACCTTAAAAGAAAATTGTCAAATTAAAGTATTTAAACTTAATGGAGTAGGTAGAACAGTTTTTGCATTGCTTTGTTTGTATAATGATCTGTTTAAAAGATATTATAAGTTCTACAATTCAATTAAAGGCTAGAATTTGTATATCTTATGTTATTAATTGTTAAGTTAACTAATGTGTGTAACTAGATATTTATAGGTATCATTCTAATAAATTCCCAAAAGACTATAACCCCTCTACTAGGGACACCTTATCTTAATTGCTAAATGACATTATATGCCCACAAAGTGGAATTGATTATTATTTGGTTATTTTAGTCTAAATGGTTATGGTTATTTATTTTTAATTGCTTGAGGATAAGCAAAAATTTAAATATAGGGGAATTTGATTGGAATATATTTTACAATTTATTAGGGGTTAAATTAGTTATAATTTAGCATATTTATAATATGTTTTATATGAAATTATATGATGTTTTTCTATGTTTAATTCATTGTCTTTAGGTGATAGTATTAATTAAAAATCTTAGGTTAGAGTATACATTTCTTTGAAGTTGTCTAATCTAAGAGAAATTAAAGTCATTAGGAAGCTAACATGATAGGCAACAAATTTATATAAGGCATATCAATTTAAGCTTAAAAAAGTAAAAAAAAAATTGAGGTAAAGTGGAGAAGTGGGTAACAAGGTACCAACATAGGTCCATATAAGACCTCTGTTGAACATATTTCTCGTCCAAAAACAAACATATGCTATATATAAAGTTGAATGGCACAACACTCATCATATTTGTATAGTTGAAGTTTTAAAACAAAATTGGCATCATTTTGAAAGTGTAATAAGTGTCATAATAATGATTTATTAAGAATGCACGAAATTACAATCACCTTAGAACTCTTTTATGTAACCTTATCTTACAAATACGTTTCTTAAGGGTTTTTTTGTTAGCT
>JANSVA010000004.1:34358421-34383200 GCA_025504915.1 Erythroxylum reticulatum
ATTGTACTGACCATGTGAATGCAGTTGGTGGTGTTTTTAATGTTAACCCATAGAGAAAGTATGATCCTTACTCTCAGGCCTATAATCTGGGATGGAGAGATTACCCCAACCTTCGCTATAGGAATCCTGCAACCACCTATGTCAAATGGAGCAAGAGCACCCAACCCTCCTGGATGTTTCTTAAGATCAGGGAGGGATTTGGAGC
This sequence comes from Erythroxylum reticulatum, assembly GCA_025504915.1. Classification (NCBI taxonomy): domain Eukaryota; kingdom Viridiplantae; phylum Streptophyta; class Magnoliopsida; order Malpighiales; family Erythroxylaceae; genus Erythroxylum; species Erythroxylum reticulatum. The sequence goes on from JANSVA010000004.1 coordinate 34,358,627, forward strand.
AAGATTGGAGGAATATTATGACAGCTCGTCTAATTCTTCCTTTCTCTTCTTTACTTTATGTTAGGATTTGTTTATTCTTGTTTAGTTTCTATGATATTTAGTAGCTAAAAAGAAGTATTTCAATCATCAATTCATGAGTGGTTATTACAAACTTCAATTTATTCTATTTGATCTTAATTGTTAAATTTGTGACCAATTATCACAAAATCATTCCCAGGGATTATATAAATGCCTGAGAGGTGATATGATCTATGCATTAAGAGAATAAACACTTTAATTATAGATAAAGAGATTTCTTAGACTATTGTAATAATTAAATAGATTAACTAGGATTAATAAATTTGATTAGTTGAATTATGCATTTGGAGGTGACAATTACATAGTTAACTATACATGTGTGCCTCAAGAAACAGCATAAATACATTTGGTTAATTATTTTTTCAATCATGATAGTGAATTTTATATAATAATTAAGAGTTTTATATAAGTGAACCCTAAAGCCTTAACGTTTATCTTGTTGATTTTTTTTACTATGTCAATTATCTTGTTTTTGTTATTTTAACAAGTTAATTATTCTTCCTTAATTTTATTTATTTTGTTATTATTATTTAGATAATCAAAATATTAGTATAGTCCTAATGGGATCGATATGTTAGAATACTATATCTTTAGTAACTTGCAACAATCATTTTTGTGCACTTACAAATAGATTAAATCATGTAACATCTTATCAAGTTAGCACATATGAGACTCAAGTTTCTTCAGATTACCTAATTGTTCTTTAAAGATAGACATATATTGCTTAAGCATCTCTTCATCCCCTTATCATGTGAAAATGGTAGTTGTTGAAATTGAGTTATTTGTTGGAATCTAGGTTGTATTATATCTTCCTACTCCAACTCATTACTCCTTATAAAAGAAATTTAAGTGACTTTTCCCTTCAGGGTTATAAGTCTTAAAGAAAGAATCATTCTTAACAACTGATTTTCCTCTATAAGTAGCCATGTAGTTTGAATCTTCATAATAATTTAAGGTAATTCATGTGTATATAGGAAGGATGCTCATACACACAATGTCTCGATTCATCAATATATTTATTTGTTCAAAAATATCTACAACTTGCTCTGCCAAGAGTGAAGATTCTTGAACTTTATAAACAAAAGCTTTTGATTTTTCTTTTATAACCTTACTTAACTAGTTTTAGCCAAGTTTTTAATAATTTCCTTGATTTCTTTAGTAGTTTTTAAAGATATTGTATCTCTTGCAACATTTTCATAAAAGGTCTAACATATGAGAGTAAGACCTTAGAAAAATTACATAAATAACTATAGAGAATATTGATGGTGTCGACGTCTGATAAGTATTGATCTATATATCTCCCAAACTTTATGGAAGACTTCACCCTCTTTTTATGTAAAACCCTAAATTTTGATCATAAAATTAGTGGTCTCATATAGAGGGAAGAATTGCAGCATAAAATCATCATATACTTGATCCTATTCCTCAAATGAATCTTCCTCAATCAAAAGCAATCAGGTCTTTTCTTGATCTCTCTTATAGTAAAGGAAACATTTCATCGACAATTCATATTTAGTAAGACCATTCAATGTAAGTTTTTGGATAGCAAAATATAATTCTACGATAAGGGTCTTTGTGTCTTCCCAAGGTAATCCAATAAAAGTTAGTAATAAGTAGAGATAGACTTGTTTTAGCTCATAATTCCTTATCCTTTGACTTAATCTAATATATAAGGGACTAGCATTAATAACAAGCATCTGAATGCCCCCTATATGAGTTCTAGTGGGCTACTTCTCCTGTCACCAACAATAATATTATTCTCACCATCGATGTTAATGTTTCTAGCTTTTATCTTATTTGCATCCATCTCTTTTTTTCTTCCTAAAATTGTTTCATTTACATAACCACTCAATTTTAAGGTCAATAACAAGTAGATTATCCAAGTTCATAATTCAAAATCTCTTATCTTACATCAACTACCTAAAAAAGATGAATGATAAAATTAAAATAAAGATAAAATGAATAAAATAGAAATTAAAATAGTTCCCAACAATAAAAATAAAAACAACAATAACACGTTGAAAATCTTGCTGATACGTGAGGTTCCAATAATACATAAGTTTACCCTTAACCGGTAAAAAGGATGTTTCTAGGGATTACTCAAATATGCAAGTGCATGTAATTGAATATGGTAAGTTAAATCTAAAGTACTCCAGGTTATCATTCCCATGAGGACTCCAAATTACTTAGCTAACTAAAACAAAATAATTAACTATCAAAAAGGAATTAATATAATAAAAGTTAGGGTTTTATGGTTTACTTGTAAGGAATTTTCTAGCAAGATTTAATATTAAGGTTGAGTAATAATTAACCTGAGATATCTTTGTCTTTTATCAACATACACAGGTATATCTAATTAAGCAATTGATATCTCTCAAATGTACAATTTAACTTAATTAAATTCATTGAGAATAATTCATCTATTAGTTAATATAATAGTTTATGATATCTTTCTCTCTAGATTGAGAGTGTTTATTCTCTTAATGTATAGATTATACTTCTCTATTTAGTCATTCATACAATACTCAAAATTAGATCAATGATGGTTAAATATAAATTCAAGAATTAAGATAAGATAGAATAAATTTAACTCAAGCAATAACTAATTATTAATTATTAATTAAAACATCCGATATAAGTTATATCCCTAATCCTAACTAGAGATTTATTTCATACTAGAAATAAGAAAATCAATAATAAAGAGGAAAGAAAATAAAATACAAGAACTTATTCTTATATATCTTGAAATCTCCTTTTATTATCCCAAGAAGCTCTAATTTGACTCTCTTTTTCTTCTCGCTTGATTCTTGGCCCTCTTTATCCTTTTATAGCACAAACCTGTAGAATTTTCATAAATTTTAACATTAACATGGAACCAATATGAGTTTTTGTTACCTAATCGAGTTACTTAACATCTATATTTAGAACTTTTTGGGGAAAAAAATGCCATTAACATAGGTATCATGTTTAAATTGTATCTACTTAGGAACTCCTTTTTTATGCATTTAAGGGTTCATTTGGGAATACAGGTCCATGTACATGCCATGATAGTAAACACAAGTCCCTAATTTAGGCGTGTTTGTTCATATGGCCAACTCTAGAAAGAAGCAAAATAGTTTAGCTTAGATCACAAGTAAGACATGGTACTACATTGTTGTTATATTATTGAATACTAGCCTATGTTAATGTTGTGATCCTAAAAAACCATGTCAAAACTTCTCTATCTTGCCTCCAACTTGCCTAATTCATTCTTTCTATATTGGAGGACTAGAATAAGGTCGAAAAATAAAGTACAATCTATATTAAGTACCAAATATTGTAAAATTATCAAAACACAAGCAAAATACACCCTAAATTATGCTCAAAATGTAATGTAACTAGCACTTATCATTATGTCTTCACTTCATGTTCGCATAGAGGAACATGACTTCTAATATGATCGTGTGACTACTGTGTTTAATCTTCTAGTTATTTATTTGGCTTCATAGAGGGATACACCCTGCACTACAATTGTGTGATAGGTTGTGTTCATCAAAACATGTGCTTCTTGCTAGATTTTTCTTCTAAAACACTTCCAAGATTACCAAAAACATAAAATAAAACATATCAACTCAGAGTAATTTAGATAATAAAAAATAGCAAATTCAAGTTATTTTTAACAGACATGTGGTATTTTCTTAATAGGATGGTGGTATTCTTTTAATAAACATATGATATTTTCAATATGAATTAGTGATTTTTATAGTATAGAATTTTGGTTTTTTTTTTCATGTAGTGATGGTATGCTTTGTAAAGAGCACTAATTTTTTCATATATAAGTGGTAAGTGTTTTATGTAAGGTAATGATAGCTTTATAAAAAGAGGTGGTATTTTTTTATAAAGTGGTAGTATATTTTATAGGATTGTGTTATTTGTAATATGAATTGGTAATTTCTACAGTATTGAGTATATGATTTTTTTAAGTGATAATATTTTTTGTATAGTTGTGTTATTTTTTGTAAAGATTAATAATATTCTTTTAATAGAGTGGCGATATTTTTTATAGAATTATAATGTTTTGATTTTATAAGATTGTGATATTAGCAATATAGGCAGGAGGTATTTAGATTATTGAATTAAGCCATTTTTTACATAAATATAGTGATATTTTTATATTATAATAGTAATTTCCTTAACAATTGATTAAATTTTTTATAAAGTTATAAGATTTTTTAATAAAATTGTGGTATTTGTAAAATGAATCAGTAATATTTACAATATTAACTATTTTTAATGAAAAGCTAAAAGGTACTATTTTACAATATGGATAAGAGAAGTGTTAATTAAGTATTTGAGTTTTTACCTTTTTTAATTATTACGAAGTTGAGCTATGTAATATTTTTAAAACATTAAATTATTAAAATACAATACTATCCTGAACACATTTACATTAATTAGAAAATGTGGTGGCCATGTAATATAAGATGAGTTATGCTCTTATCGAAGATAAAACAAAGGGAATAACCAATACAAAAAATTACAAATTACTGATGGAAAAATACCGACAATAAAAATACTGTAGTCAATTAGTGATAGAAAATCAATTTTTGCAGTATCATTGTCAAAAAAAATTGCATTTTGCGATGAACAAAATATTCGTTAGTAAAGGTGAAGGGAAATTATCTTAGGGCAATTTTTCTGACAAAATATAGTGACAAAAGAGCGATATCCATCTGTAAATTAGACAGGAATGATTGACGGCATAAACAAGCATCAGGGTTCACTGACAAGACTATATTTCATTGGTAAAATTAAAACCTAAACATCTTTATCTTCAGCTTTAACATTTTTAATAAAACGAAAATGACACCATCCATCCTCATTTTCTCCTCTCTATTTTCTTCATTTTCTTCTCTTCATCACCGGTTCCTTTTTGTCATTGTCGTTCATAGTTCTTCGTCTACCATCGTGCGTGCTTTGGTTTCCTTGTTGTCTTTCCTTCTCTGCGTCTATCTTCTACCATCGCGTGCCATCATCATCATCTTCGTTTAATCATCAGTTGAGGTAAATGTTCCATCTTTAATTTTTTAACAACGTCGTTAGGTTTTGTTTACTACTTTGATTGTATAGGTTTTTATTTCTGGTTTAATTGCATAGGTAATCATTGGTTTTTTTGTTAGGAACTAGGTTAAGGTATTGGTTTAATCATCGGTTGAGGTAAAAATGTTATACATTATATTTTTATAATGCATTATGCTTTCTTTATTACCCATATGTCATGATAATGATGATAGACTAATCCTACTTATTGTATTGTAAAGGTAGCAACTACTTATTATTAGTGATAAGAGAACGAAATCCAAATTAGCAAAGTTTAAATGGAAATACATATACTTTAGAAAGAAATTATTAAGTTTTTATAAGTTAAGTGAAAATAAAAAATGATTACAAAATTTTTTAAATTTTGTTTAAAGTTTTTATAAGTCAAGTGAAAAGCAAAGATGATTACAAAATCATATTTTTTTTACATAATATGATTTTGTGTATTAAGATGTATGATGATTTTGTACGTAATATAATTAGCTATTGCCCATATGGGATTGCTTCATTTATATGCATTCAAGGCATGCATTAGGGATTTTACTACATCTTAAAAGGAATAAGACTTAAGATTTTAAAGACTTAGCAATTTATGGACATAATATAGAGTTAATATTATTATAGTTAGTCAAAAAATGTTACCAATTCAAGAGCCTAAGAAGAGTAAAGGAAAAAGGGCACAAAGGGCACAAGCCTTCTCTAAATGAAAATAAACAAGTCACGATAATAAACAAGGCTTTGTTTAAGTCCACTCTAAAAGGTAAAGCGAAGCAAGAAATAATGGTAACAACTTTAGTGAAAAAGGAGGAAGAAATATTTCATTAAAGGACAGAGAGATATTAGACAACCTTTTAGAAGCTAAACTCATTGATTTTCCTTAGATGAAACAAAAGAGGTGGCAACTGAGGTGGATGATCCAAAGTACTACAAATATTATCGATTGGTCATTCATTTTATTAAACAATTCTTTGTCTTTAAGGACAAAATTATGGAGTTATAAAGAAATGGAGTAGTTTCCTTTAAGAATGAAGCTATAACATTCAATTTGAAAATCATTATACAATAAAAAATGGCATCCATTTATGTGACTTCAACTATGGCATTAAGATCATTTGATATTATAGAGATAATATATAGGTTAATTAAGTGCAACAAACTAATTGAAACTCCTCAAGTCTTTAAGGTTAAAAAGCTACAAGATGATAGTTGGAAGAAGGATGGACTTTCATCACTCACGACAAGTAAGAAAAGCATATCCCAATATTAGATTGGGTTGTAACATAATAAGATTTACGAAGAAGACAAGGAGAAATATGGGCAATAAATAGAAATCTAATATTAATTTCTAAAAAGCAAAGTAAGCAAGCCCTTTCATTTTGAATGACTTCATGTTAAAGAGTAACGAAGAACATAATATTCCTAGTATTATCACAAAGATGATAAGGATGACAAATAGTAAAGTCAATGTGACATACATAAAGGTAAGATTACCACCATAAGCGAATAAAGGAATTGTTGCCAAGAATTTTGTTTCTCTAATGATGATCTCCTGTTAGGTTCCAAGCTATACAATTATGCAATCTTTATTCATTAAATAACTTGTAGCCAAATTGAAAACTTAATTGTAAAAGTGAGTATTAATTTTTATTTTAAATTTAAATTTTCATTTTAAAATATTTCCTACTTAGTGTTATGAATTGAGTTTCCCAATGTTTGAATTGAAACCCAAAATAAAGGTAATATTTCTATTATTGTTATAAGTTAGTTACTCCATCTATATTTAGGTTAAAATCATACTAACAGTTACCAAACATATGAATTAAAATTAATCTTATATAAACGAACAACAACAACAACAACGATAACAACAACACTTAGTGAAAGTTTCATGCATATTTTATGTTATGCAAGTAAACTATACTTGTCTGCATTTTACCATTATTGTGTGATAAATTACAATATACTTTTAAGTAATGATACATTTCAATTTAATTTCAAATCTAAACTTAGGAACATTTGAGATCACACCTGGGCTCATTCTTCCTTCTGAAAGTTACTTAGTATTTTAAATTCATGTTCTTGGTTTTTCATAATTGAATTTGTTTATGTAGGATAATTATAAGGTGATGGACTAAGCTTCCTAAGATTGTTGGCTTCTCCTCTTTCTACTTAGATTATAAATCATATTTTGTTTACTAGTATTTATGTCTTTGTTAATATTTCATAATATATTAAATTTTGTGAATTTTTTGAATGATTCAAGATTCAATACACTGTATTCCTTTATGCATATTGATCTTTTAATAACATGTACCACAAGTTTGTAATAAAATTAATTGACCAATGCTACTGTCCTAGCCATTAAATGGTTAGTTTTTGTTTATAATGAATGTTTTAGGTTATTTTAAGTATGAATAGATTACATATGAATTATGGGAGTGATCTTAGGAATAATAGAGAGTTGTTAAGAGTTTTGGGAGGCAATAGAGAGTATTTATTCATTACATCACATATATTAAGACTTTGATTATTGGTTTTATCATGAAAATTACTTTTTTAATTTGTATAATTACTACAATTAGGACAATTGTTTGTATAATTTGAAACAATAAATTTAATTTAGATTATATGAATAATTAACTATGTCATTTGGTCTTACTAATGCACTTAATATTTTTATGAAGTTAATGAATTAAGTATTGTATATATATCAGTAGGTTGTAGTTGTTTATTTTAATGTATAACAAACTCCTATAAAAGTATATTTATCATTCGATGCAAGTGGAATTTAAACATGTTCACTGGTTTATGTTTAGGATGTCTAAACATTAAATTGCTAATTTATTAGGACATGTTTTTAAAACAAGTGAAGTTGCCTATTTTTTATAACATCTTGTTACGTTGTGAAATTCATTATTAAGACTTGCACTCCTATACGTGTGGGACCTTTTGAATTTGATACATACTATATAATTTATCTTTAATTCTTTTTTTAGCACTTGATCTATATAAAATTAGTGAACATTCAAATGTAATTCAAGTCATACGACTACTACAAGTTTTAAAGTTATAAAACCCCTTAAATTTACAATGTCTAGAGCATTAGTGGTGCCATCGTAGTATATGTCACAATGGTCCTATATGTTGAATTGATATACTACACACTTTTTATGTTTAATGACTATTATTTCTATGCAAGATCAATCTCAAAGTACAAATATGGAGAATAGGAGAAAACCATTGTTCTTGAAGGAATTGAAAAAATTATGAAAAGTTTAAATTCTTGTCTTATGTGGAACTATGGAGATCATAATTAATTAAATACATTATTGGTAGATGATTCACAACATAAGGCTTTACGTAATATAGCTAGCATATAAATTTACTATTTACCTTTTATCTTTATTATAGGTGCATAATTGCTTTCTTGGTTTCATGAATTTACACCTTCCTATTTATATGTCTAACCTCTTTTTTTTAATGTAGGGAGTTGAAATGTTTCATTACTCGTACCGATATTAAAATAATTACAATTCTACCTTAGGTGAGATACTATAATGAATGTTATTTCTCTATTATTATGTTAATACTATTTAACTACTTATAAGTGCGTTAATCTTATCTTGTTTCTTTATTCTTATATATATATATATATATATTTGGACAAGATTAGAAGGTGATCTTCATATGTATTTAGACTGATTGATTAGGGCATCACATGTTCTGAATTATGTTACTTAGAATCCATATGATCAATATGCCATATGTCCCTAGTGCTTTTACTTGTATGAGTGAAATTCTTAATTCTTTTTGTGAAAAGAAGGTCCAAATGTTTAATCATAAGGAAGGTTCCATTTATTTTCCATATGTGATTTCTTCTTGCCCAATCATCTATCCTAACTAGGTCATCTTTATAGAAATTATATTGCAATACCTCTTCATAGCAATTATATTGAGCACTCTCCTAATATTTCTCCATTAAGATGAATTACAAAAAGGAATAGGCAACAACTTAATTCCAATATTCACAAAAATAATGATTAACTTCATTATTCATGCAATATAACTTCTAATCTTAATCCTTTTTAAGTTCTTATATATTTTTAAATGAATTTTTTCTGTCATGACTCTTATATGATCATGGTCTATTTTTTCTAACATAAGTTTTATTATTACCATCTTTTTAATTAATTTTGTTATCTGTTAGCAAATTGATAAGAGGATCTCATTATTTTTTCTTATTATAATCAGACTTTCGCTAGATATAGAACCTAAAAACTTGGAATATAATTCGTTTGGATATAACAATGTTAGGCTTATATCACTTTAATACATGTCTTACCATAGTTCTTATTTAAATTCAAACTTTAGAAATCAACTTGTGGTGATTAACCCAAACATGAATACTTAAACTTCATTATGATTAATTCAAACTTAGTATTAATATAAGAAATTCATAGGTTTAATAGACAAGACAATTCTTTTTATAATAAACCCCTAGGATGATATATAGGCTGGAAACCCATATTGCAGTTCTCATAACGCTTATCGAAGAAATATTCCATGAGCCTAGGAGTTACAGTGAGAACTTGTTTTCTTGATTCATATGGTGTAACAATGCCACATACTGTATTACTTGTTTAAATTCAAACTTCGGAAATCAACTTGTAGATGATTAATTCAAACATGAACTTAATTGTGATCAATTTAAATTTAGTATTAATATAAGCAATTCATAGGTTTAATAAATATGACAATTCTTTGTATATAAACCCCTAGGATGATATATAGGTTGGAAACCGATTATGTAGTAATAAGGCTTATCAAAGAAATATTCCACGAGCCTAGGAGTCACAGTGAGAACTTGTTTTCTTGATTCATATAGTGTAACAATGTCACGTATTATAGTACTTGTTTAATTTCAAACTTTGGAAATTAACCTGTAGATGATTAATTTAAACATGAATACTTGAACTTAATTGTGATTAATTCAAACTTAGTATTAACATAAGAAATTCACAGGTTTAATAGACATGACAATTCTTTACATAATCCTAGGACGGTATATAGCTTGGAAACCCATGATGCAGCTCCCATGAGATTTATTGATGAAATATTTCACGGGCCTAGGAGTCACAATGAGAACTTTCTTTCTCGATTCATATGGTGTAACAATGTCAAGTACCATAGTGTTTGTTTAAATTCAAACTTTGGAAATCAACTTGTAAGTGACTAATTCAAACACGAATACTTGAACTTCACTGTGATTAATTCAAATTTATTATTAACATAAGAAATTCATAAGTTTAATATAAATGGCAATTATTTGCATAATAAACCCCTTAAATGATATACAGATCAGAAACTTGTGATGTAGCTCCCATGAGGCTTATCGGTGAAAAATTCCAGGAGCCTAGGAGTCACAGCAAGAACTTGCTCTCTCGATTTAGATGGTGTAACAATGCCACTTACCATAGTGCTTGTTTAAATTCAAAATTTGCAAATCAACTTATAGGTGATTAATTCTAACATGATTACTTGAAATTTAATGTGATTGCTCGATGTAGTGTTGGATTTAATATATGTATGTACTTTTTTTACTTTTTAATGTCACTTCTTACAAGACATTGGTTAACATATTATTTTATTTGACTGATATATACTTACATATGTTACCTATCAATAAAGTCATCCAACTTTTGTTCATATTTGGAATATTGTTAAAATAATTGATGGCTAGATGTATGAATTACAGTTCATTTGTAAGGTTATTATGAGTTAGCATATGGTGATTGTCCAATCACTAAGGTGAAATTGGTTGTGATTGAGTTTTCTAGTTGTAAACTCAAATGGTGGGATAGGTTGGTTTCAGTTCGAAGTGGAAATGGTTAGAGACCTGTAAAAACTTAGGGGATGTTTTGTAAAGATTAAATGTTCTATAAACTTAGGAGAAATGAAAGATACTAACTATGAAATCACTTTTTAAATAACAATTTCGCATAAATGAGTAATGTTGATAAATCTTGGATGTATAGATGATTAACACGTAACGATTTCATTAATCCTAAGTTTGTTGAAGGAGTTGAAGCTTTCGATCACTATGCATGTTCTCAATTTGCATATATGGATGGCTCAAAGATTAGATGTCCATGTAAAAAGTGCAAACATGTTCATTTTCTTCCTATTAATGAAGTGAATCTCCATTTGTTAAGAAAATGGTTTCTTCCAAATTATTTTAAGTTGACATGACATAGGGAGCCATGAATTTGTAGCACCTTAAGGGGTAATAAAGTAAACTCGTCAAGTAATTTAGATGATTTAAAGGAGGCACTGGATTTAGAACAAGTAATGTGGATGCAACTAAAAATCCTTACATCTAAATGATTTATGATGTAGTCGGTTATACCTTTCAAGAAAATATAGAGAATCTTAAAGAAAAACCAAACCCACATACAAAATAGTTTTTTGACTTACTACAATCACCTGACCAAGTATTATGATTAAATTGTGAGACTATGACTTAATTATCTTTAATTGCTCAAATATTGAACATAAAGTTTGAAGGATATATTTTTTTATCGATGTTTTAATAAAATTCTTGCTTGGTATAATGAATCATTTCCTCCTGATCATACAATGGTTGATAATTTTTACAACATAAAGAAACTTATTAGGGATCTTGGTTTGCTAGTTGAAAAAATTAATTATTACAAAATGAGATGTAGGATGTTTTGGGGAGATGATGTGGAATTACAAAAGTGCAAATTTTGCAATCAATCTACGTTCAAACCTAGAAAGCGTATTATGAAATAGAAATTAGCACCTTAGAAGCGAATGTATTATTTCCCGCTTATTCGGAGACTTAAAAGACTATATGCCTCTAATGTTACTGCATCTCATATAAGATGGCATAATGAACATAAATAAGAAGATGGAATAATGTACTATCTATCAGATGCACTCGCATGGAAACATTTCAATAACACCTATTATGAGTTTGCATTTGAAAGTCGAAATGTTAGGTTAGGATTGTCATCGGATGGATTCCAATATTTTGGTCAATCTGACCAACAATATTCGTCATGGCCAATTATAATTGCTCCTTATAATTTGCCTCTATGGATGTGTATGAATGAGACATATATGTTCTTAATAGTGATTGTGCTAGGGCCTACAAATCTGAAGCATAAAATTGATGTATTATTACAACCATTGGTATTTGAATTGTATCATCTTTAAGAATATAGTGTGGAGACATATCATGTGCCTCTTAAACAAACTTTTTTGTTGAAAGTAGCTTTGATGTGAACTATTAGTGATTTCCCAGTGTATGTTATGCTTTCTGGATGGAGCATAGTAGGGAAATTGGTTTGTCCTTATTGTGGAAATGATTCTAATGCGTTTTATCTTCCAAATGGGGCCAAAACATCTTGGTTTGACAACCACAAGAAATTCTTCCTCTAGATCATCCATTTAGACGCAATAAACAAAAGTTCATTAAAAATGGGATGACACAAACCTCCTCCCCCTCACAAAGCTGGTGAAGAGATATTGTAGGAGATTGTGAATTAGGGTGGTTAAAAGTTACAAAACTTAAAGCTAATGAAGTTAATATAAGCATTAGTAAAAACTTTGGTTAGAAAATATGCAACATCTTTTGGTATTTGTCATATTGAAAAACTAATTTGATATGACATAATCTAGATATGATACATATTGAAAAAAAATATTTGACAATTTGTTCAATACCATAATAACATTGAAGGGAGGATAAAGGACAATACAAAATCATAAGCTGAATTGAAATTTTTTGTAGAAGGAATAAGTTAGATAAAGATATTTGCAGTAGTAAATATTAGAAAGCATGTTGCACTTTAGAAAAAAAAAGAAATTTTGTGTGAATGGTTGAAAAGCCTAAAGTTTTCCGATCGTTATGTTTCGAACTTAGCAAGGTATGTGGATATGAGGAAGTACAAATTATTTAAGATGAAAAAGTCATGATTGTCATGTATTTATGCAAATGCTAATTCCAATTACATTTCAGGAGTTACTACCGAATAAGGTTTGGGAAGCTATAACAGAATCAAGTTTGTTTTTCAAAAGTTTAACATCGTCTAAAATAAGGTTAGCTAAAATGGAAAAACTAGAAAGGAAAATTCTAGTTATCTTGTACAAATTGGAAGAGATTTTCCCTCCAAGTTTCTTTGAATATATGGAGCATCTACACGTAATTTAACACTAGAAGCTAATCTTGCTAGTCTAGTTCAATATCGATGGATGTATACGTTTGAGAGGTAATTATAGTTAATATTTAAATAAAAGTTATAACATGTTTTAATCACAGAATTGTAATAACCCTATTTATAATATAGGGATTTGCATCACTTGAAGAAAAGCGTCAAAAACAAGGCTAGAGTTGAAGGTTCGATATGTAATACTTTTAGATTATATAAGCAATGGTTAAGCGAGCAAATGCCCAAAACAAAATAGGATGATACCAATAAAGAAGATGAAAGACACTTTCCTTGATGGTTTGAGATGCCAATATACTATTTAATATGATTAATTTTTTGTGTAGCCTCAGAAAATCCAATAGAGAACAAGTCCATATGTGATCTTGTGAAAAGATCTTTGCGAATTGTTAAATCGTATCTGGTATATTTTGTTAATGGATACACATTTCATACAGAATATCATGGTCATAGTCTGGCAACAGTAAATAGTAAGGCTTGTGTACAAGGATAATTGATGGATTACTATGGTAAAATTATTAAGATGCTTGAAATTGAGTATCCTGCATTGCCAATAAAATTGAATGTGATTTTTAAGTGTGAATAGTTTGATCCAACTCTTAGTATTGAAACCAAAAGTATGCAGTCAATATAATCTAGTTGAAATCAACCAAAGAAGAAGATTAAGACAATTTGAATCTTTCGTGTTGGCGATGCAAGCAATCCAAGGGTATTATGTCCCTTTTCCCAGCTTACGACGAGATAAATCAAATTAGATGGTCGTATGCAAAGTAAAAACTAGAAGTGTTTTTGAATTAATGGAAAAGGAGAAAATATGAGAATTAAAAGTGAAGCATTTTAGGAAGATGTTTTTGAAATAAACGCATGTGTAACATATGACGAGAATGAACCTTTCAACGATCCAAATAATGAATATGTTGACATTTCATCTGGAGAGGATAAGGAGAACGAGAGATTTGAAGAGGAATCTGAGTTTGATTCTATCTCTTCGAAAAAAGAAGATGATGATGATGATTTTGATTTACAATTAAATGCTGATAGCGATTAATTTGTATTTGTAATAAAATATTCTATGAATAAATCTATTATTGCATCAATAATATATTGTTATATATTGAATTTATATTGATCTATTACTAGAAAATTCAATAAAATGTGAATTTCAGGTTAAAAATATGCTACCAAAGAGAAAACATGATATAATACGACCAAGGTTTAGATTACAATGATTTGGGGAAGCCAATGCATTTCCCGGTGAAGCATCACATTTTGCATATGCTACTGCATATCCAAATGAGGCATCACCTTCTGTACATGCTACTATACCATCCACCAGCCCTACACCATCCATCACCCTATACCAACAAAGATATCTGGGGTAAATGTTGCGGATGAAGAAGGCGACCTCCAATCTGGGGCTAAGGGAGTTGATGGAAGAACGTACATCACAACTGTCAACAATTTATAAGTAAAAATCTAAAAATTTCGTAATATATGATAATATCATAGGTTTATACTGAATTTATAGGTTTTAATTTGAAAATGATCTAAAATAACTTATATATTAGGTTGGTTCAATCTAGAACGTGCTCAAGAAATATCTTATCCAAGCTTAAGGAGTGGATAGATCTTGATATATGGAAGAATATCTCTTAGGGGACAAAGGATTTTTATTATCAAGAGTTTGAGGTACACAAAATATATTCTTTAATTATTTTTATTTATCTAAAATTTATACATTAATTAGATAAATATTGTTATTTATAAGTATTTTTTTTTCAAAGAGAATTTTCTTAGGATCTAAAATTTGATACTGTAATTTAGAAAGTATGAGAGAAATGAGCTCGTACAAATTGTAGAGACTTTCTTGCTTCGATACACAAGAATGGTGTATGACTACTATATATATATCTGAAAAATATGAAGTCGTTGACAGTAATATTGGGCATCACCCGAGACAATATCCATTTTAGAGTGCAATTTTGCCAACAGACGGAGAGAGCCTCCCAGTCCGCATTAGAGGATCTTTGACCCACCAAGAGCATGCACTTCAATTTGTAAGTATCAAAACTTTACACTTATATTCTAATTTTTGTACTTTGATGTATGAAATTTGATTTCGAGGTAATTTGATACATGAAATTTAAAATAAAAATATATGTGCATTATGGAGAATAGTAATGTTATAAATATTTGGTGTCATTAATGGTTGTGTTATTGAGTTAAATGTTTTGTCTAACAAAGGGTAAATATCATAAAAATAGAGAAAATTCTGCTAAAATTTTTATAAATTGTAGTTCACTTATAACAATTTATTCTGATGCAAGAAAAGTTTATAGGCAAGAAGCCTACACCATGCTAGCTCTTTTTGTACACTCACATCAAGGAGCATGATGGTGTGACCTTCATCAACACCTAATGCAGACAAGTTCATATATGTAAAATCTATACTTTAATATTAATTCTTAAAAAGTATCACTTATTAACAATGATAGGACCAAATATAAGAAAGTATTGAATGACAGTCTCAGAACTCTGAGATTGTTGATGAGAGGCAGACATATCTTGAAACAGTGGGTGGTAGGGATCAACATGGAAGGATTGTTGACTTAGGTTCATTTGCGAACACATGTTATTCGCAATCCTCCACATTCACTATAACTGGATCTGGTAGACGGTCTACATCAAATGAGAGAGTCTTCCAGTTTGAGAACACAATGGAGAGGCTGGCAACTCAGTTGCAATAGTCGATAAAATATATAGCCCAACTTCATAATGAGATGAATCAATTGAAGGGAAGGAACAATACCTTATCACGACAGTCAGAGCATTCACTTTTACCACTTACATATCTTAGATGAATAAGTGAATGTATTTGATGTTTTGCTACTCCCAAGTTTTTGTATAAAATTTTAATTTACAATTATTTTCAGGATACTTATCTGTGTACATTTTAATTTTTTATTATATTAACAATCAAAATAATATTTACTTTATATTTATCAATCAATGTTATATTATTTACACAAATTAAATGTACAAAAAATCATAAGCTTATGAACAAAAACTCAGGTAGGAAGTGAGAAATGGTAACGGAAATTTATCAAAGCCTTGATTTCCTAACTGAAAAATAATATTCCGTCTCGCTAACTTTATGTCGGTACCGACAGAATATATTATTACATCGCTAGTTAGCGACGGAATAAATAAATCCGTCTATAAGTTATTGACAGAATATATCATAAAAATTTAGCCATGATTTATGTTTCTGTTGATAAATTTAGCGACGGATTGTTAAATTTCTGTCAGTAACTTTAGCGACGGACATTTAACAATCCATCGCTAAATTTTCTAATAGAAACATAAACCATTGCTAAATTTTTATGATATATTCCGTCAGTAACTTACAGACATAGCAATGGACATACAATTTACCTTTAGCAAATTTACTAACAAAAAAATAGAATTTTGTCCATAAAGTAGCGACGATTACTATAAATATGTCGTAACTTATTGACAAAAATCTAAAATTTCGTTGCTAATATTACCGACGGTTTCACAAACTTCCGTCACTAAATTACCAATGGCTATTTTTTTGACATTTATTTCCGAAAGTAATTTTTGTCGCTAAATTTTTTTCAGACAAAAAATATTTATTTTAACCAGTAATTTTTGTCTCAAAAACTTATTTTTAAACGTGAGTGAGAACTTATACGTAGATAGACACGCACATACAGCCGCTCTTGAGACTAGTCGAGACGAGACGAATGGAGAGAACATACACTTGAAAGTTGATACGACATGGGACCATTGTCCCTGTGCATAAATTCGAGCTTTTTCGTTGACGACACGATCCGAGTATGCCGCTATATCCCTTTAACAGACTTACCTCCCCTCTTTATCTCGCTCCTCTCTCTCAAAGTACTTAGCTTTCTTAATGTTTAGGACTCGATCTCTTGCTATTTCTTTCAATAGTAGCTAGTTTGTTCGGAGGAATCCATGGAAATGGAAGATCACAGTCACAATAACCAGTTCGGGATCGATATAAGGCAGTTCATTAGCGGTGGGCCAACTCATTTCCCGTTAACACCACAACCGCTGCAGCCACCACAAGACCTCTTCTCTGCACATAGAAATCATCGCCATCATCATCAACAACTTCAACCACCTCAAGCATCTCAGTCACACTACGACATGATGATGCTCATGCCTAGAGATTCTGGGTTACACGAATTTCGCTCTGGTTCCAGCTCCAATGCTTGTCTGAATGCTCCTCTTCATTCTACGGCCGGTGCTAGTGCTAACAGTGGAAGCAACGCAGTTAAAGCTTCTGTTATAACTCCTACACTTGGTGGTTTAGAAGTTGAAGCAGGTGGTTCTTACGGTGGCGACGTTGGAACTGGAAGATGGCCTCGACAAGAGACTTTGACTCTTCTTGAGATCAGATCTCGTCTGGATTCCAAGTTCAAGGAAGCTAATCAAAAAGGACCCTTGTGGGATGAGGTTTCTAGGTACCCGCTTGCTTACCCTAATTGTTTGATTGTCTTTGCTTCTCTTTCTCATGGCCTTCTTCTACTTTTTGCTCCCAGTTATTCTCTTTTTGTTTTATTCGAAGATTTCTCCTTTCTTTTTTCAATATTGCCTTAGTTTAAGCGTCACCAAAGAAGATGGTGGGAAAACTCGTGTGCTTTTGTCTGATTTTAGTGACTGGCTTTGCCATTTGATGTAGGCTCAGAAAACATCTTTGCTCTTTCTCGCTCTTGTTTTGAGATCATTTTTGTTTTCATCCCTTGTTGGTGGTGTTGCTAAGAGATCACAAACGATCAGCTGGACTTTTGCTAGAAATTTGACTTCTCGAATGGGTCTGTGAACTTTTTAAAGCAGCAACATATGGGTCTCAGCTTTTTACTGAAAATTTGACTCCGAACTTGACTGCCGTGCTTTGCTCAGTCACAGACCCAGCCTAGGTTCTGTAAATCCTCTTTGCTTCATTTTTGTGTTTCGTGTTTGAAGGATAGCTAACTACGGCTAGTGAATGATTAGTACCTGGCTGGTTTCGGCTTTTGAAATGTGTACCCTTCTTTCTAGTGCAAGTTTCACTGCTCTTATACTGGAAAAAAAAACACAAAAAAGGTCTTTCTATTGTTTTCCTGAAGAAACGATCCCAACGTATCCTTTGAGAACTCCTCGTATTCCCGTGTCTATACACAGATTGAATGGGGGTAACTTGTACTGTTCATCAACAGAAGCTTATGGAATTGAACTACATGATAATGTTTGATATCACATGACAATTATACTTAATTTTAGCATTAATTTCAATCTAAGTTAGGGTTCCTTCCTGCCATAAAAGCATTTCTCCTTTTGACGATACGTTCCATTTCTCAGGATCATGTCTGAGGAACATGGCTACCAAAGAAGCGGCAAGAAATGCAGAGAAAAGTTTGAAAATTTATACAAATACTACAAGAAAACTAAAGAAGGGAAAGCTGGTAGACAAGATGGTAAGCACTATAGATTCTTTAGACAACTTGAAGCTCTTTATGGAGAAAGCAGCAATCCAGTTTCAGCCCCTGAAACCCATTTTGGAAACAGCCTTGGATTTCCCATTGCAACCAACAGCTCGACTCAAGCCAACCAAGAGGCTTTTCCTTCTCAAAGGCTCTGTGATAGTCTTAGCCTCTCTAGCTCTTCTGAGTTCGATACCACCTCATCTGAGGACAATGATCTAAGCACTGCAACAATAGCTGAGAATGATTCGAGCGAAAAGAGGAGGAAAGGAAGAGGTAGGCGGAGCTGGAAAGCAAAGATAAAAGAGTTCATTGATTCACAGATGATAAAGCTAATGGAAAGACAAGAAGCTTGGCTCGAGAAATTGACAACGACTCTCGAGCAAAAGGAACAAGAGAGGATGATCAGAGAAGAAGAGTGGAGGAGACAAGAAGCTGCGAGGATCGATAGAGAGCACAAATTTTGGGCTGAAGAGCGATCTTGGATTGAAGCTCGTGATGCTGCTATAATGGAATCGTTGAAGAAATTGACGGGTAGAGAAGTGAATGTCTCATCTCCCGAAGAGCTTGTGGGTGCTGAAGTTCAGAATCACAGTGACAACCAGAATGATAATGGAAGCGAGACGATAAACAACAGTACTATTAAGGGTGATTTCTGGCCTGAATCAGAGATTACAAGGCTAGTTCAATTGAGAACTAGCATGGAACCTAAGTTTCAACGGAGTGGGTGTCCAGAAGAAGTTCTGTGGGAGGAGATTGCAGGGAAAATGGCATGTTTTGGCTATGAAAGGAGTGCATTAATGTGCAAAGACAAGTGGGATATTGTCAACAGTTCTCGTTGGAAAAACAAAGCGTGTAACAGGAAACGCAAGGAAAATTCAAGAAGCTGTTGTTACTTCCCAAGTAATGAGTCTATTTACAATCCAGAAAACGCCTATTGTGAGATAAGTGAACAAGGTCCTGAGACGGTAAGAATTCAACCTAACGATGGTTCACCACCAACAAATTCTAACGCTGGGAATGTGGTGAGTGATAGCTGCTTTCGCTTCCTGATGAGTGATGGATCGGAGAACATGTGGGAAAATTATGGGTTGAAGCTAACCAAAGGAGATCAAAACTAGTAAAGGCTAACAGGAAGTCACTGACCAACTGGTCTAGACTATAGACCTCTGGAGTTCTGTATCGTGTAGGAAGAGCTGGTTAACTTGTTAATAGGATGTACGGGTTTGACGTGTGGGAACCAAATAGATTTCGTGATAGACAAATCTGACTTATGAGGACTAGTGGCAGATATGTTGGGTAAGGATCGTTGTTGGTTTCTAAACGTGTCTGAAGAGTATAGAATTTTTAATTAAACTAATGAGTTTTCCTCCGTTTGGGGTTGATGCTGTCAATCAAATGCTGGAATTTATCTTTCTGGGCAGGATATTTTGTTGGATGACGTTGCGTTCTATTAGTGGATGTGGCCTGGCCTCTTTTAAGTTTTATGTATATATTTCTGACTTCCGTTGATTCAACAAATGGTGTTTATTTAAAACAAGCACTCATACTGCACTGGAGAAGTTATTAGAAGGGATGAAACTCTTCCTACAGTTTGATCCGTTTGAAACCAGGAAACAATTTCGTTTTTGGGCACCGATTTCATCGTACATTACAGTGGCATGTGTTTCTGACAAGTTACTTGGGGTTTTCGTTGAGTAGGGTTTCCATTTGTGACCTATATGAGTAACTGCGTTCAAGACTTTTCATTCTCGATCTGTGTAGTTTTCCTGCTCCAATCAACAGCTGACTTGCGGAGCCAAAGTGTAAGCTTTCAGGTAGTTGAATGATTTTAGTATTTATAAGTAGTAACTACCATATTACTTCTAACCTAAAAATGACTTATTTGCTTCATAATTTATAAAGGGATTCGGGATTTCCAGGAAACAAAGTAGACTGCTTTTTGGTAGCTCAATTTGCCATTCTGATGTGGCGTGCTTATTATTCCTTTTAGCTGGAGGACAAGTAGTTCAGCCAGGATACTCCATGAGAGTTTCAACTACCTACCTGTTCCAATGGCATGTCAAATTTATAGAAATGCTTGATAGGCGTATCTATGTTATATTTTAATGGTCTTGTAAAAGTTAACCAAAAAGAATTAAAAGGTTTAGACATTGTATAACATGCTAGCACTGGAACGTGCATTTTCAAACAAGTTTTTCCATGTCATGTCTTACATCTTGATTCGTATGAAAGTATAGAGGAAATATCTACATATACCATTTGCAGTTCAACCAAAACGCCTAGTAAAGATTAAACGTCGTAGTAAATGATTGAGTACAAATAACTAATACGCGGAGGCTTATTTGTTTCTCAGTTTGGAGGTCTAGCTAGCCTGACAAGTTAATTCAATCCCTGAAGCACCTTACAGGGTAAAATTCAGCATTGATGAAGCTAGTTGGAATATACATCAAACATTGAGAAACGACAAGGACAGACAGACCTCCATCTTTAGGGAGATTAACGCTAAATGGTCATCGAATAAAGGGTGGGAATGCCACAAGATTTTTGTTTCATTTGGCTCGAACACTGCAAATTAACTAACATAAAACGTCATCCCTTTAGACGCATTTTTTCTGAAAAAGAGGGCATCTGAACAAAAGTGTTGCGTCTGAAGTTTGAAAAAGCTGGCGGCAAAGAGTCCCAACTTTTCATGATGAAAATCTATCGACTTCTAAAGAAAAGATTGATGTCCTAACCCCGTAAACTTACCCTGCAATAACGGACAGGATGGTACCATATACGTTGGAGACAAGATAGGTGTAAAGTCATGTTTTTTCTCAAATAAATACGGACTTACCCCTGCTTAGGAAAGAGTGAAGAAGCTTCGCGTCAGGAGAACCCAGCCCAGGGCATCGCGGGACAGTACAGTAAGCTAAAACCGGCAAATGTACTGCTAGTGTAGGGTGTGCTTAGTGCTTACTTTCCTTCAGCCTTTTTCTCTTCGTTCTATTGTTGATTTTCCTGACCCTTTTCCTTCTTTTGCTTCGCAGCCAGAGACTTTTTAGTAAATTATAAATCAAATGAAAAGGTTATCAGTTCACAATCATGCAAAAGAACGTCACAAACTTAAGAAGAAACCAGCTTTTATTAGATTTGAAGCTTACTGTCAGCTGATGTGACTTGTTACTGAGCTTGAGGGACAAACTGCTAAACTGTTCCTCTCATTAAGTTTGCCTTGAATCGGTGACAAGGGCTTTCTATTATATTTATATTCTTGAGAAATCTTTGACCAAAAATGGCTTCCGCAGCTAGATGAAAGAATTGTAATGATTTCTGAAATTTGATATTATCATCTGTACTAAATATTTTTTATATTTTCCTGAATTTGGACCCTGCAGTGGTTTCATGACTTTTTATTGGAACTTACGCTAGCCAAGAACCCGTGATCCAAACAGCAACAACTGTGCAAAAGAACATTCATCTCTTGTTCATAGTGGTTAGCTCCATTAATCCACTTCCGTCTGGTCGGGAGTTCCGAGTTAATGTAAGTGGTTAGACAAAGTGACTGGGGGAAGGTAAAATTTGCACATTTTAGAACAATCGCAGTCATGACAGCATTCTAAGGTTAAGCTATTCTTAGGCTTATTAAAGGTTTCCACGATGAGTTTACTAAAAAAAAAAAAAAAGAGTTTCGACGATGACATCGGAGCAATTAGTTTTTGCATAATACTAAAGTTATAAATATCGTACTAGGTTCGGTATTGGATTGAATTCTGGAACGGAACTATACTAATATCGATCAGTATTGGGTACCGTTTCGGATAATTTTTTAAATTTATAAATTAGTTCCTAAAATTTTTAAAATTTACAAAATAGTTCATTAGTATATTGTATAGTTGTACTGTATACTTTACTAGTTTACTGTTTATATCAATCATGTTTTCAAAAATTCTAATAATAAATAATAATGAGTTAATGACTATTAATATGAAATAATAATAATTTTTAAATATTTCACATATAAATAATAACCACAATTAATATAAACAAAGACAATCATCATCATATAATTATAAAATTAAAAATAATACAAAGTATTAAAAATTACATCAAAAGAATAAATAATATTAATAAATAATATTACATCAAAAGAATCAAAACATCCAGTAAAAAGAACAATAAATATCGTTAAACAATTTACAAATAGAGTTGATGACGAAAAACAAACAAGTAGAAGTTAAACATGAAACAAAAATATTACAGTTACATTACATATATAGAATTTAAAACAAACATAAAATATAATTAAAATTAAAAGAAGAGGAAAAACAAAAACCTAGAATTCAACCGTCAATGGGAGGAAACTCGTTAGAATTATACTGACCCCAGTGATCATTTGGTACACAAAAACTTGGAACTCAATCGTCAATGAGAGGAAACCCGTTAGAATTACACTAACCTCAGTGATCATTTGGTACAAAATCTTCATCATTGAAAAGAGCTTCATCATCATTATCATTCAAATTTAATGCACCAAATGACATGTTAATGCTTTCCCATCCAAGATTATCTTCCAAATCCAAATCATTAACATTAACCAAATTGGGTTCTTCAGAAACCTAATCTGCTAAAATATCAATATTATCAATGGTATTAGATCATTTGAACTACTTGTGCTATTAAGACTTTTAGTAAAAAAAATTAAATTTAATTATTAGAAAATTATAAGAAATTATATCGAAATTAATAATGAAAATAACATACCTTTCCGAAAGCTTTAAATTATAACGAACATCAACCAAGTCATTCAACCTCTTATGCTCCAATCTATTCCTTTTCTTTGAGTGGATAAATTCAAATGTGCTTTAATTTCGTTCACACCTAGTTGCATTTACACATTGACTTAAAATTCGAATTGCAAACATTTTCAATTCTGGAACATTATTTCTGAATTGATCCCACCAAGAAACTGCAAGTTATAAGATAACAAAAGTAGTGTTATAAACAAAATAAAGTGATAATTAATTTTCAACAAGAAATACGAAATAAGTAATACCTGGAGAGAGTTTTCTTCTTTGTCGAATAGCAATCGGCATTCTAAAATCTCCATAAGACAACTTATAAAGCTCCATTTGTGAGCTTAAAAGATCTTGCATTGTGTCATGAGGAACGATTGTTGTAATTGTGAAAAGTTTCCTTTACTAACTTTAGTTTGCTTTGCAAGATTCAGTCTAAAATACACACTAGGATTCAAAAATGCCCCAACTGTAAACAATGGAGAAGAAAGTTGTCTTTCCCTTCTCTAATTAATCATTGAGAGATATGGTATGTATAAAGAAGACCTATTTTTTAGATTGACCTTGATTGCTTCCGTCGCTCTCTCCAAAGCATAAAAAATATAACCTATTTTTGGCTTTTCTTCATTATCAGCCAACCGAAACACCCTCACCAAAGACTCACAAACTCAGATAACAAATTGATATTACGATCAAAATTCTCTATCTTCCAGTATAATACTACAAACCTCCATTCCAGCATTAGACCTAGTATGTTGAGATACAACTCACTTATCAGCTGTAAACATTTGCCTTAACTTTTTCTTCATCGAAACAAAAGACTGAAGTGATAAAAAATTTGTTGCAAATCTTGTCACAGCAGGGCGACACAAATTCC
>JANSVA010000004.1:34383300-34397553 GCA_025504915.1 Erythroxylum reticulatum
TCCACCTTCAACATTTCCATAATCACCACGGAAACAAGAAAACGAACTTCCACTACCAATTTCAAAATTCAATCTTTTCCTTCTATCTTTCTCAAATTGATGTTCATCAAGCAAGGTTTTCATCTATCACTTCACATCATGACTTACTTTTTTACATGCTTCCACATCTCCTTTAACTCCAGCTAAATGCCTTTTCAATTTGGTAATTCTTCCACCTTTCAAATGCTTGTTACAAAACAAGCAAATGGTATGATTCTTTTGACCGGGAACTATACCAGCGTGAGCCTAAGCTGGATCACTGTATCTTCCTGAAATAGGTTGATCGGGAGTATTTGAACTTCCTTCCATTTATCTGTACACAAAAACAAATAACACATAATTTTCGTACACAATGACAATATGCATATCCATCTTATATAATATAACTCATTCTGTATAAGTTAAAAGCTAACAATTCAAAACATTCAACATATATAATAAATAACACAAAATATACTCCAACAATTTGCAATTTCAACAATTACAAAACAATCATAATGTCATTTCTATTTCCTTCCATTTCCAGTCCTAACAATTTCTAACAATTTTCGATTACAATAATCACAAAACATTCATTATTGTTTTTCCTTTCCTAAGAATTTCTAACAATTTCCAATTCCAACAATTACAAAACATGCATTATTATTTTTCCATTCCTAACAATTTCTAACAATTTCCAATTCCAACTATCACAAAACATTCATTATTGTATTTCCATTCCTAACAATTTCTATCAATTTTCAATTCCAACTATCACAAAACATTCATTATTGTATTTCCATTCCTAACAATTTCCAATTCCAACAATCACAAAACATTCATTATTGTTTTTCCATTCCTAACAATTTCTAACAATTTCCAATTTCAACAATCACAAAACATTCATTATTGTTTTTCCATTCCTAACAATTTCTAACAATTTCCAATTTCAACAATCATAAAACATTCATTATTGTTTTTCCCTTCCTAAAAATTTCTAACAATTTCCAATTCCAACAATTACAAAACATTCATTATTGTTTTCCCGTTCCTAACAATTTCCAATTCCAACAATCACAAAACATTTATTATTGTATTTCCATTCCTAACAATTTCTAACAATTTCCAATTCCAACAATCACAAAACATTCATTATTGTATTTCCATTTCTAACAATTTCCAATTCCAACAATCACAAAACATTCATTATTGTATTTCCATTCCTAACAATTTCCAATTCCAACAATCACAAAATATTTATTATTGTATTTCCATTCCTAACAATTTCCAATTCCAACAATCACAAAACATTCATTATTGTATTTCCGTTCCTAACAATTTCTAACAATTTCCAATTCCAACAATTACAGAACATTTATTATTATTTTTCTATTCCTAACAATTTCCAATTCCAACAATCACAAAACATTTATTATTGTATTTCCATTCCTAACAATTTCTAACAATTTCTAATTCCAACAATCACAAAACATTCATTATTGTTTTTCCATTCCTAACAATTTCCAACAATCACAAAACATTCATTATTGTTTTTCCATTCCTAACAATTTCCAGCAATCACAAAACATTCATTATTGTGTTTTCCATTCCTAACAATTTCTAAAAATTTCCAATTCCAACAATCACAAAATATTCATTATTGTTTTTCCATTCCTAACAATTTCTAACAATTTCCAATTCTAACAATCACAAAATAATCATGATTCATGATTCCATTACCAATTCGAACAATTTCCAACTATCACAAAACAATCATGGTTCAATTACTAATTCCAACAATTTCCAATCCCAACAATCACAAAACATTCATAATTCCACTACCAATTCTAACAATTTTCAATTCCAACAATCGTAAAACAATCATAATTTTATTTCCATTTTAACAATAACTGACAATTTCCAATCTCAACAATTACAAAACAATCATAATTCCAGTACCAATTCCGATAATTTCCAACAATCACAAAACAATCATGATTCCATTACCAATTCCAACATTTTCCATCAATCACAAAACAATCATGATTCTATTTCCAATTATAACAATGACAAAACATTCATCATTCCATTTCTATTTCAACAATTGCCAATTCGAACAATGACAAAACATTCATAATTTCATTTCTAACATTTCCAAGCACTTTCCATTTTCAATTCCAACAATTATCAACAATTTACAATTCTATTTCCAACACAATATTTGGGCGTGTATAATTTTTCTTTTACAATATATCAAATATGAAAAGAAAACCTAAATGCGTAGTTTATCATTATAATTAATGATTAAAAAGTGAAAAAGTGTTTAAATAGTTTCCTTAAGTATGTTATAAACTATGTATATAATTGTAAATAGAATTGGATGTAAATGATTATTTTACTAAAATAAAAATCAACAAAAAATTAATACTTTAATTTTGTGATTTGATTATATATATTTTTATATAATAAAAAGTTCAAACATATATTTCTAAACTTTTATTAAAATTGTTAATTTTAGTTAATATGCATTATATTTTATTAATTATAACAATTGATTTTATATATTTTAGTTTTGCATATACCAAATTACCAATTGCATTTAACTTCTAAAGTTCTAAGTTCTAACAAGATAATTATTTATAATTATAACATAAAATTTTCAATTGATAACAATGGTCTATAATCCAAATCCAATACCAAACACAACTTACAAAAGAACATACTTTTATTTCTAATTTTTAGTTTTCCACAATCAACAACAACTATACTATATTACTATACTAGACTACAAGTACCAGTATACCCATTTCCAAATTCCAAATCCCAAATACAGAATTGTAATTTCAACTTCAATTCTTCAACAATACACTTTCGGCAGAATTAACTTCAACTCTTCATTAATCACATCACAAAACCCTTTGAGCAACTGCTTCAACTTCAACTAGGCTTCAACTTCAACTTCCTTTCATTTAGGTCAGCACAGCAGCATACGACATACTCAATTTCAATTTCAATTTTCAACTCAACACCAGTAGAAATATAACCAATTCAAAAACTCAAGCAATCCCAATACGACAATACCATCGATAGTCAACAATAACAATCACAAATTCATCATCAAACTTTCAGAAATCCATCATCCAACACAATAAAAAATTAAATCAAGTAAGAAAAACACGATAAATGACAAAAACACACACCCAGAAAAAAACCCTCCGGTGGTGCGACTGGTGGTTTGGTGGGGCTACGATGCGACAGAGAGAGGTGCCTGGTGCTGTGTGCGATGGACCTTAGCTGCGACGGTGACAACTGTAGCGCGTGGCGGCGTCTTCGGGCAGCGTGGATGAAGGTTGAAGATGAGTTGATGAAGATGGCGAGGCGAGCGCGAGACACCGAGACCATGACAAAGGAGGAGATGAGGAGCCCAGGGAAGACGAGGCTGAGGTGGCGTCGATGGTGAGAGTCAGAGAGAGAGACGGTGAGAGTCAAAGATAATGAGAGCAGGCGGCGTGACAGAGAGAAAAGAGATGAGAGAAGCGGTAGCGGACGCACGCAATCGGGGGGGGGGGGATTTTAGTTTTAGGGTTAAAAATTTTTAATTTGCAAAATGGTCCCTAGAGTTTTTATTTTTTGTGGAACCGTTTGGAATTGACTGAAAATAGTAGGTATCGATCGGAATTTTTCTCCATTACCAACCACACCCGTACCGGTATCGTTTTTCCATACCGACCGGTACGGTATGAAATTCACAATGCTATACTTCGCCCTTTTTATTATTTTAAGAAAAAAGATAAAATAAATGAATATAAAATATTTCAAATTTTGATTTATCTTAAGAGAAAATAAAATTATAGGAACTTTTTTTTACTAGAAATTTCTTTATAAACTTACCTTATTTATTTTACAAAATTCGAAAAGAGTCTGTTAATCATATATTTCGTCAGTTGATTATTGCAAGATTCTAGTAAACGTGGGGAACGGACACTAGAATCTTTGAAATACTTCAAAAGTATTAATATTTTCAAAAGTTATGTTCTGATCAAAATCTCTTTGTTTTAGAAAGTGACAATTCTTTTTGTGAGAGATTATTAAAACTCGTATGAAACAAATTACTTTCTTCATTTGTTGAGAACTTGTAGAGATTAGCAAAATAAGTTGGAGAACTTTGAAAAATATATATTGTAAGCTTGTAGAGACTCGATAAATACTATTAGTGAAGAAGGTTAGAAAACTTTGGAAAATATGTACTTGTGAGCTTGAAAAGGCTCGTCAAATTACTACTTAAATTTTCATAATAAAACACTCAAGTTGGAAACTTGAGAACTAGACGTAGGCTTAAATTGTAAGCTGAATTCGTATAAATCGACTACATTTTTCTCTCTCTTCTTTTAACTTTTATATTTTTGCATTATACTATATGTGTATTCATTTTAACAAAATGTTCCTTCACTGTTATAGTAAGCTTCATCAGTTTGTAACTTATTAAAAGTTTCTTTCATTTAACATATGTTTTTTATTTTAAATTGTCTTAACTGAATTTATCTTTTAACAGACTTTTACCATTTAACATACATCTATTACTTAACTGGCTCTTTTAACAGACTTTTACCATTTAACATACATCTATTACTTAACTGGCTCTTATTACTTAAATATGATCCTATCGCATAACCAGTTTGTCTTACTTTGCTGACTTTTATTACTTAACAGGCTTTTATTGCTTCAACAAGATCCTATCACATAATAGGTTCTTCTTGCTTTGCAGACTCTATTGGTTTTTAAAACTTCGATAAGCTCATGTCATTTTATTCGAATTAAACGTTTTATCAGCTATTAAAACACAATAGCTATTAGAACGTGTGCACGTTCACTACACCTCGTGATCATGGGCCTTTTCAAGTCTAACATGTATCAGGCGACAAGGCCGTGGTGTCTAGACTCTAGATCGTATCACCTCTCACTTTGAACATGGGCCTAAGTTCCTGTGTAGTAGAACCTGTTTACCTAAGAGGTGTTATTTTCATTTTGGTCACTGAACCAATAACCCCGTCAGCCTGATATTCATTACCACGTCACATCAAAACGTGTACCAATTAATTTAAGTTCACGAGAATGTTTTCCAAAAAAACTTAAATTTTAAAATTAAAATTTGAATTTAAAAATCAGATCTAAGAAATTAAAAGAATTATTTTAGGCTTTCATAAAAATTATAAATTTAAATACCTTACTATTTATAATAACTCATAATTATTTTAATTTATAATTGTGGTACAATATCTATTTAGATTTGAATCTCTATAATTTGAAATTTATTGTTTTAATTTTTATATTTTAGAAAGTATTATTTATCTTTTTGTAGTATTGATTAACTATCATAAAAATCTTTTCGTTATATTTTATTAATTTTGTCTATTTATGATTAAAAAATAATGTCATATTAGAATTTAAATTTTTAATATTATTTATTTTAAGAAAAAATAGAAGAAAAGTTATTTTCCAAAATATAAGAAATGAAATGAAAAAATAGGATGAGGTACTGAATTTTTAATAAATAATTCAATAGATATTGTATGTTTTATATAATTATTAAAAATATGTGAATTTAAAATTTTCTAAATCGTTAAATGTTTAAATTTGAAAATTAAATTCATGAACTTAAAATTTTAAAAATATGAATTAAATTTTAAGCCCACTGAACTGAACTCAAATAAAAGTTTGGAATTGTCACCCTTAAGCAGATGCAGACCTAACCCAACCGAACATTGGTCCGGTCGCATCATCATTCTTTAAGTCAACCTAACCCATCATACATGTTTATGAATCAATTGTTAATCCCACCAGTTTAATAAGTGAATATGACGTTTTCGTCTCCCACATGCAATTCCCAGAAATTTCTCATCATGCATGTTTTTGAAGCAATTATTAATCCCACCAGGTTAATAAGTGAATATGACGTTTTCGTCTCCCAAATCCAATTGCCAGAAATTTATCATCATGCATGTTTATGAATCAATTCTTAATCCCACGTGTCTAAACACCTGTAAAGAAAGGGATGAGATCGTGGAACCAGATAAACTACAAGGGACAAGAGTAACATAACCCAAGTTGATACTAATTATGGCAAACTAATCTAGTGGTAATTTGTTAGTATCACTAGTGTTCCTCAAACCCAGAAATCACCATACGCCCCCTTAGTATTTTTAATCTTTGACGTGAAGACTCTCTGAGACACCCTCAGCAATTATTGCATCCCCCTTGATCTGCCAAGAGTTGCCGTCCTCCATGATCTGCCAAGGGTGCACCTGCTGATAAATGCAGCCTGAGGATAAATGCATCCTGAGCCTTCGAAACATTTTTTTCGTCGCCTGCCCATGTGTCTGACAATGCTCTGTTCAATAGCACGTCTAAAGCAGAAAGATAGAGACCATGGCTTCTTGGTCTTTAGCTTGTTCATCACATTAAGGTTGACAGTAGCTTCCTCCTCACTTTGTCACCGGCCAAGAATACGACAGCGGGAACGGCTACAGGTACAGTGCGTTGAAGTGCATTAACAGTGCACATAGCAATATCCTCAGGCGAGACCTGAGGAGACATTGATCCAGGAGTCACCATGTTGGGCATGAGAAGAGTGCCCTCAAGGAGAGCATGGTGGTTGCTGAGAGCTTTGTAGCATGCAACAAGAACCCGCTCGGTTACATCAGCACATTTGTTAATATCATGAGGACCATAATCCAAAATCTTAAGTTCCATAATGGGGTCCAAGCCATTCTCCTGGCATATGACGGCATATCTAGCCAAACCATTAGCATTTACATTGATGGCCAGCTTAGATGGCTCATTAGGGCCAATCTTGAGTACAGCACGTGATGCACCACGTCGTTCCCTACGTGTGCCCAGAAGCAATCCCAAGTATATGTAATGGAGGGCATGAAGTCTATTTAGTGGGCACGTGGTTAAAAGCTGCTACGTAGGACTAGGACAAATTAGTTGTTTGATATTCTGTTTTCTTTGAATGTGTATTTTCAGTTGTCATCCTATTCTTCCGAGTCGTGCACAAGGAGATAAGGAGTAGTTGTTGAATTTCGTTGATATTTAAACGATGAATTGTTGTCAATAAAGTAGGCTGAATTCTAATTTCAATTGTGGTTTCTTATTCTCACCCAGAGCAGAATAACCATATCATTTACAGCTTTGATTGGGACCTATCAGCACGCCACTTGGCAAAACGAGCACCAGCTTCGTAGAACTTTCGGCAACGTTTTGCAAGGCCATCAAGCCCTTGGGTTGTAGTCTCACCATTAGTTCCAGCAAGCTCAACAATTCCCTTGTCAGCCTTAATACCAGAAAGGGCACCACCCAACAGCCAAAAAAAAAATCGCATTTGTATTACAAGACAAAGACCAAACAATCAAATTTCATCCAAGACCCTAAACAGAATTAGAAGAAATTATAAGAACCAAAGCTTAATACTCGTCATCCGATTGCTATAACAATCGATATGCGATTTTGGAGTTTCAAATAAAAGGACAGAAACAAACTAAAAAGGAAACGAAAACCCAGATCAATCTTATCATAAACCTCAAATTTCATGAAAAGGGTCCAAATGCCCAGATTAATCATGAAAGTCAAGCCAGAGCAGAAACAAGCGCATGATGATAATATAGATCGGATCCCATGCAAAGCAATCTCCACGAAGAAACTTACAAAAGGAAAGAAAACGATGGCGCAGAAACGATCAGTTCAGTTAGCATTCATAAGAAGGGACCATAGTGACCATAACGCAGTGCAAATAAATAATCGAAAATTAGAGAATCCCTGGATCTGAACTACCAAACAGAGCAGAGGATACGAATAAAGTGATTAAAACAAAGAGGCAAGGTGAACTACCGGCATAGTTGCTCTTGAAGCAAGACATTTTTAAGCAGGCCTGAATGAGAAAATTCGAGAAAGAGAGGGAGAAGTGAGACAGTAAGGAGCGGTTAGGAGGCGTAATAGGCGTTGGGTAAGGGGGAGAGAAAATTCGAAAGAGAGAGGGAGAAGTGAGTAAGGGGCGTCGTAATAGGCGTTGGGTAAGGGTGTCCGATATTTTTTGTTTTTTAGGATAATTTTATGGTTGGAAAATATTAATTGTATTTTTTATTTTAAAATAAATTATTAATTAAATTACGTAATATTGTATTATTTTTAATAAAATTATATTTTAATAATAATTTTTTTAAAATATAGAATTATTTAATTAAAATTGTTTATCTTTTGGGACTTCACCTCATTTTTGTTAAAAATGATTGATTTTTTAAAAAATGTGACGTGACACTATTCTTATTTAAAATAATGAACATGATATTGTTCTTAATGCCACTTTGATCCTATCTCTACGAGGGGTATCTATCTTGAATAAAAGTAGACCTAAAAATATTTCAAACTTTTTAGAAAGTTTCTTTTACAGGAAAGACTCAAATATTTAGAGAACCACTTTCTTCTTGTTTAATTGGTTCTCAATTTTGAAAAGATAATGACAATATAAATAAAGTATTTATATCTTTACTTTTTACAATAGTTTAATAATTAAAATTTTAAACTTAATACGACTTAAATTATTTAATAAAAATTTTAAAATTTTAATCATAATCTAATCTACTTAAACCTAATTAACTCCGATTAAAATCTAATTACGTTAATTAAACCCAAGCCCGGATAAGATTTGAAATTATCAAATCTTATCTGAAGCTCAATCAAACCAAACTCGAACCAGGCTATCTATCAAGCCGATCATTCGAACTTCAAAAAAGGCCCCTATCGTTCAAACCCGGGTAACTGCTATTCCTGATACTAATCACAACTTTTTTAGTTAATGGAGAACTGGGAAACAATAATCAATGAGACAATCGACAACTTAAAATATTGAAGGAAAATATTAAGTTTTCTCCACCAAACTGAACCAAAACCATTCAACTCAACACATTCATGATTCTCAAGATTCTTATTCTACTTCCACACTGACTTTGATCAGCAACAAACAAAAATAGAAAGTCCTACACCTATGCCCAGGAAAGACAACCTAATATAACCCAGAAATCACCATACAAATCCTGCCTCCTTAGTATTTGTAGTCTTTGACGTGAAGGCTCTCGGAGGCACCCTCAGCAATTGTTGCATCCCCCTTGTATGCACCAAGGGTTGCCTCAGAGTTAGCCTTGCACCTGCTGATAAATGCAGCCTGGGCCTTCGGAATACTTTCCTCCTTGCCAGCCCATGCCTTAAGAGTGCTCTGTTGAAGAGCACGTCCAAAGGAGAAAGATAGAGACCATGGCTTCTTGGTCTTTAGCTTGTTCATCGCATTAAGGTTGACAGTAGCTTCCTCCTCACTTTGTCCACCGGACAAGAATACGATAGCAGGAACAGCTGCAGGTACAGTGCGTTGGAGTGCACGAACAGTGTGCTCAGCAATAACCTCAGGTGAAACCTTGGGAGACTCTGATCCAGGAGTCACCATGTTGGGCTTCAGGAGAGTGCCCTCAAGGAGAACATGGTGGTCGTTGAGAGCTTTGTAGCATGCAGCAAGAACCCGTTCTGTTACATCAGCACATTTGTTAATATCATGAGGACCATCAACCAAAATCTCAGGTTCCACAATGGGAACCAAGCCATTCTCCTGGCATATAACGGCATATCTAGCTAAACCATTAGCATTCTCATTGATGGCCAGCTGAGATGGCTCATTAGGGCCAATCTTGAGTACAGCACGCCACTTGGCAAAACGAGCACCAGCTTCGTAGTACTTTTGGCAACGTTGTGCAAGGCCATCAAGCCCTTGGGTTGTGGTCTCGCCATTAGTTCCAGCAAGTTCAACAGTTCCCTTGTCAACCTTAATACCAGGAAGGACACCACCCTCCTTTAAGACATCAACAAAGGGCTTGCCTGCAAAATAATCATCATAAGTAAGGTTTCAAAACAGGGGAAGAGGCGCAAGAATGACTTTTTAAAAAAAATTTGTTGATCCATGAAAATTTATTTCTGGAGTATCTCGCAACAAACAGAAATATGCAAATCATATCAAATAACCAGGTAGCAATACCTGCTGCAGTCTTCTGATAAAGGGTTTCCTCAAAGAGAATTACTCCACTAAGGTATTGCAGACAACCAGGTGCAGTGAAAAGGAGCTCACGGAGAGCTCGCCTGTTAGATTCGACATTCTCAACATTGATGCTGGATAGACGCTTGCCAATTGTGCCAGTAGACTCATCAGCAGCAAGAATTCCCTTTCCAGGGGTGCCAATGTAGGCAGCATTCTTGATGAGCTCATCTGCAAGAGAAATAAAGCTTCATTTGCATGTCATTCATGAAACAGATATCAAGAATCCTAATCAAAAGAGTCATTAAATTAATGCTTTGAGGTTTCACAGCTCACACAATTAGAAAATTAAATCCTCGGGTTCTCAACATATATTAAACCCAACCCAAAAAAAAATCTCTGAAAACTAATTGACACCCTTAACAAACAACAGCCAAAAAAAAAAATCGCATTTGTATTACAAGACAAAGCCCAAACTATCAAATTTCATCCAAGACCCGAAACAGAATTAGAAGAAATTATAAGAACCAAAGGTTAATACTCATCATCCGATTGCTATAACAATCGATGTACG
This sequence comes from Erythroxylum reticulatum, assembly GCA_025504915.1. Taxonomy (NCBI): domain Eukaryota; kingdom Viridiplantae; phylum Streptophyta; class Magnoliopsida; order Malpighiales; family Erythroxylaceae; genus Erythroxylum; species Erythroxylum reticulatum. Next base: position 34,393,965 of record JANSVA010000004.1, read on the forward strand.
ATTTTGGAGTTACAAAAAAAAAAAGGACAGAAACAAACTAAAAAGGAAACGAAATCCCAGATCTATCTTGTCATAAACCTCAAATTTCATGAAAAGGGTCCAAAGGCCCCGATTAATCATGAAAGTCAAGCCAGAGCAGAAACAAGCGCATGGTGATAATATAGATCCGATCCCATGCAAAGCAATCTCTACGAAGAAACTTATAAAAGGAAAGAAAACGATGGAGCAGAAACGAACAGATCAGCTAGCATTCATAAGAAGGGACCATAGTGACCATAACGCAGTACAAATAAATAATCGAAGCCTCAATCAGTAAAGTGAGAAAAACTCCATAGATCTAATCAAGATAGACCTTAAAACAGATCAGTAACGAAGTAAAAAGGAACAAAACAATATTAAAATTTCAAAAATTAGAGAATCCCTGGATCTGAACGACCAAACAGAGCAGAGTATACGAATAAAGTTACTAAAATAAAGGGGGAAGGTCTACTACCGGCGTATTTGCTCTTGAAGCAAGACATTTTTAAGCAGGTCTGAATGAGAAAATTCGAGAAATGAGAAAATTCGAGAAAGAGAAAGAGAGAAGTTAGACAGTAAGGAGGGGTGTTAGGAGGTTTTATTAGGGTATTGGGGCGGTGGGTAAAGGGCAAAAATGGAATTTTAGTCTCTTAACTTTCTCTCTACGTGACGTCGTTTTGCCGTTGTACCATACGTCCTTTTAGGCGGTTTCCTTTTCGATTTTACACATTTGCCCTTGTAATATTCTTATTCACTTCTTTTTGAAAGTTTGTACCTCAAAAAGTCTCAAGGGGTGATTGTTTGGAGCTAATGAAAAAACAGTTTGGGTATAGAACGAAAATTTATGTTTGGTGTTAATAAAAGTAATATTTTTATTCTCTCATTTTCAGCAATATTCTATTTTTCTTAATTATCATAAGAATGAAGTTTATTATTGACTATATTTTATTCTAATTTTTTATTATATTTATTTCTATTCTTATTTTTATTACTGTTTGTAAACTAAGCACTCCTTTAATATTTTATCTTTTTAATCTTTGAGAAAAAACTGAGGAGACGGCAGATGTCATTGTCTACAGTATTGATTTCAGAAAATTAGAATATCTCTTTATAAAATTTTTATTAAATGTAAAATCAAAAGTTACATAGAATGGTAATTAATCAGTACCACTAGTGTACTGAAATTATAAGGGTAAATTTGTGAAACCAATTGCCAAAAGTAAGGCAAGTTGTTTCCTAAAACCAGATACCGTGAAAGAGTGAAAATTGTGGGTCGAAAATGTGTACTTATCAAAACATAAAGGCGAAAACCAGGGCAACTGTATGCACGAGAATCCTTGCTGTCGGGTTTCAACTTTTTGAAAAACAAGAGGCTAAAGACAACACTGGAGGCTTGCGTTGTTTTGAAAGTACCGGTAATGATTCTCTCCAATTTTATGGTCGCTTTTACGGAGATAATAAATTAAAAAATGATTAATTTTTAAAAAAATTTTAATTCAATTTTTAAAAATTTTAATTTAAAATTAAAAATTTCAAAACTCCTAAACTAGATAACTATTAACCCTTTAGTACATAGTATCACTTCACAGCTAGCTTGAAACAAGCCTTCACTCAAAAATTAGTTAAATTACTCACATAATAAAAGCATGCCAAAGCCCAAGGTAACTTAACAATTTAAATTAGGCACGATGGATGTTTTGTTAGAGTTTTGAATCTTGAGCCAACCAACTCGGTTAAGCGTAAGTTTTTAATAGATTAAAGATTTAATGTATCCTTAAATGAATGGACTATCATTATTAGGCTTAATATGGAAAGCAATTGATCGGATCATTGTATTATGAAAATTTTTGGACTTAAATGATTTATCATCAATAAATACAGATGTCAAGAGATCTTAGATGATGTTATAGATAAAACCACTACAGATAGAAATTTTCTAATTTTACATCTAATTTAGACTCAAATAATATTATTTTATTTTTAACCAAATTATATTTCAACAATAAAAAACATAATTTTGTTTCAACAATAAAAAAATTAAAATATCTCTTTATAGGAAAAATTAAAAGTTAAATTTTTATTAAATATGAAATCAAAAGATTACATGAAATGATAATTCGTTAGTACCACTAGTATTCCTCAAACTCAACACATTCATATTCCTAAGCACATTCAAACTCAACACATTCATGTCCTCAAGATTCTTATTCTACTTTCATAAAAAGCCCTATACTTATAACTCAGGAAAGAAAACCTATTATAACCCAGAAATGACCACACGCCTCCTTAGTATTTGTTGTAGTCTTTGACTTGAAGGCTCTATGAGGCACCCTCAGCAATTGTTGTATTCCACCAAAGGGTTGCCTCGTAGTTAGCCTTGCTGGATCTGCCAAGGGTTGCCTCCTACTTAGCCTTGCACCTGTTGATAAATGCAACCTGAGGATAAATGTATGCTGAGCCTTCGAAATATTTTCCTCCTTGCCTGCCCATGTGTCGACAATGCTCTGTTGAATAGCACGTCCAAAGGAGACAGATAGAGACCATGGCTTCTTGGTCTTTAGCTTGTTCATCGCATTAAGGTTGACAGTAGCTTCCTCCTCACTTTGTCCACCGGTCAAGAATATGACAGCGGGAACGGCTGCAGGTACAGTGCGTTGGAGGGCATGAACAGTGTACATAGAAATAACCTCAGGCGAGACCTGGGGAGAACTTCGTGGTTGCTGAAAGCTTTGTAGCATGCAGCAAGAACCCGCTCGGTTACATCAGCACATTTGTTAATATCATGAGAACCATCAACCAAAATCTCAACTTCCACAATGGGGACCAAGCCATTCTCCTGGCAAATAACGGCATATCTAGCCAAACCATTAGCATTCGCACTGATGGCCAGCTGAGATGGCTCATTAGGGCCAATCTTGAGTACAGCACGCCACTTGGCAAAACGAACACCAGCTTCGTAGTACTTTTGGCAACGATGTGCAAGGCCATCAAGCCCCCGGGTTGCAGTCTCACCATTAGTTCCAGCAAGCTCAACAGTTCTCTTAACTTAATACCAGAAAGGACACCACCCTCCTTTAAGACATCAACAAAGGGCTTGCCTGCAAAATAATCATCATAAGTAAGATTACAAAACAGGGGGAAAGGCGCAAGAATGACTTACTTTAAAAATATATATATTTGTTGGTCCATGAAAATTTATTTCTGGAGTATCTCGCAACAAACAGAAACATGCAAAGCATATCAAACAACCAGGTAGCAATACCCTCTGCAGTCTTCTGATAAAGGGCTTCCCCATTAAGAATTACTCCACTAAGGTAATGCAGACAACCAGGTGCAGTGAAAAGGAGCTCACGAAGAGCTCGCCTGTTAGGTTCGACATTCTCAACATTGATGCTGGATAGACACTTGCCAATTGTGCCAGTAGATGTTAGAGTAGTGCCCTAAAGGCAATCCCCTTTAGCGCATTTTGTTCATAGTCATGTACAGACTTTATAAATAAATAAAGCAAAGGCATATTTCATTTATTTGATATTCATTTTATTATGGATTGATAGTGATCTTTAATCAAATT